>APFE031375038.1:2793-22922 GCA_000404065.3 Pinus taeda
CTGCATAATTGCGTACATACGCAGGTTTATTAAATTGAAGTAGCGTATATCAGTTGTTTTGAAAAAGAATAATTATCCTGATAATACTAATTCACCCCCCCTCTCAGTATTATTTTCAACACTTAGATGGTAGATTCATCAGTTTGAGGTGGTTTTGGGGTCAATGAATCAGTGTCCATGCTTATAGAGGCAAGTTGTTCCATTGCCTATATTCTTGTTCCCTGTTTGGAAATGGTTGTAACAACCCCTTTTCTCTTGGTTTCCACCCTTGATGACTAGCATAGGTGGTTTGATGTCTATATTATGTATTTTTTTTGTCATTAGCAAAGGTTGGACTCTCTTGGATGCTCTGAGCTATATTGTACACCTTTGTCAGTAGTTTGGCAAGGAAATAAACCAGGATTTGTAGCTATTTTTATGGGATACTTGTGGTATGAAGTTTTTGCATAGTTTCTTCTTTTGTTGTCAGTTTTTCTCATGTTTTATGTGTGCCACAATCTATTTCCTTTTTTCTAGCTGAATGATATCATGATAGATAGGTAGAATTCATTGTTTACAGTGCTCTGCCTTGGGAAACCATTCAGTTTTGATGTTTTCTATTGTTTGAGAAGGACACATGATCTTTGCATGCCCTCCTCAGCTCCTCACTAGTCTTAGACCTCCCATCTCACTCAATTTCAAGTGCCAAAGCACCTACCTACCTCGCCCCATAGAACACCCTGCATCCTGACTTGATTTCCCAGAGCCAAAGCTGCCTGGCTCCATTTGATCCAGCAACAAAACCAACAAAATCAATCAAAAACCCTAGAGATATTATACCTAGCCTAAATCCATATTTGATCCAGACATCTTGACTGAGATTCACAAGGAGAGAGCCCTCTCCCGACCTGGTAGGGCTAGCTACCAGGTTAAGCGTGGTTTGTGGTTACCCTAGAATTGCCTCCCTTCAGCCTGAGGTCAATCTAGGCTCTAACACTTCACATGTGAATAATTTCATGAAAAATTTCATCAAGGGAGTATACTTCTCCAACATGTACCTGAAAGGTATGATATGAGCATGTTTTTCCTTGTATGGTGTTTTCAAGAAATGTCTATAATGTTCAAGATCTAAGTTCATCCCCTTAAACCAATATTCACCGTGATCTAGTAGCCCTGTAGGAAGTGAAATAGAGGCCACTTGAAATGTGAATTAAACACCAGCAATAATGGCACATTCTCCTTTCAAATGAGTAGCAACCCAATCTGTCAACTGCTCATGGAAACCCACTTCACACACCCTTTTGCAAAAATCTAAGCAATTCACATCTTCAAAGCACTGTTTGATAAAGGGTGATGAATTGATCTCATTGTAGTTTGAGGGTTCATATCTGAGAATTTTTCCTCCCTTGTGATGTTTCTTCCTCTCTGGTGAAGAGTCTCCTTCCATGGTGACAGAAATCCTAGTAGCAGGAAAATGAGAAAAAATAGTGAGGGACGAGTGAAAAATGAAATGAAGGGTAGGTGGAGTTGAAAAATGGCAAGGGGAATTTTTAGGAGGTGAATATGAACTATGAACAACTTATGAAGATGAAAGGAAGTGAAATGAAGGAAAGATGCATTTGTGGAAGGGAAAGAATAGGGTTTCTAGGAAAACTGTCCAAATCCCATAGGAATGAGCTAGGGTTTCATTTTTAGTGAAGTAATTTAATGTTTTGAAGTTGGTTTAGTGGTTCATGTAGCATATTAAACATCTGTAGAGGTGTAGGATGAGGTTTTACATGCTTAAAATCATGAAAAATAAATGACCATCGTCAACCTTATCATCATTTCATGGCAAAATCACTAGAAACCCTAATGAAGGAATGTTAGCTTTGAATTCATATTGCAAACTAAAAAGTATAGTAAGATGGTATGCTTACTTGTAAATGAGTCTAGGATTGCAAGAAAAGGGATGTGCAAGCTTAAAAATCGAATTTGGGTGAGTTTCAAATGATTTTGAGCTACTCTGGCCCAAGCACAACACAGTCTCTGGGAATGCAACGCCCAAGCACATCACAGTGTCTGGGAGCACAACATTGTCTTCCTAAGCATAACTTTGTCTTCCTAAGTGCAACGTGGTGTCTGGGAGCGCATCGCTGAAGAGTTTTTGCTAATTTTTCCTAGGAAATTGAGTTTTTCTCACCAATGGAATGGAGAGATCGATGCACAATGAGGAATGAGAGGAAGATAAGATGAGTTTGGGGAATTTTGGTTTATATAGGCAAATTAATTTCCTTTTTAAAAATAAATGGGACCCACATTGAGTTTTCTCACTAATGGAATGGAGAGATCGATGTACAATGAGGAATGAGAGGAAAATAACATGAGTTTGGGGATTTTTGGTTTATATAGGCAAATTAATTTCCTTTTTGAAAATAAATGGGACCCAAAAACCCTTGAAAAAATAAATTTTCACTTTTTAAGACAAATTCACCTTAGAAGGCTGAAACTTGGGTGTATTTTCACTTTTTGAACACTAGAACTTCTTCTTTTGGAGCCTTCCAAATTTAAATCATGAAGAACTTGTGAAAACTCAACCAGTTAATGTCAAAGAGAGGCTTGTCATTGAATGGAATGATGATGATGATTGATATGAGGAGAACTTGCTTTTATTATGACAGCTTCATGTGAATGAGATAGGTGGCTAGCATAAGTGACCTTTCCAAAAGGCTGAACTCATTCCTAGATTAACAAACCAGTAACCAAATTTTACTCTGTGAACCTATTGACATGGTAAAATTTGATTTTGAGACTCTTGACAAGCTTAGTAAAAGAACATTTGATCATTGGTGATAGGAAAACAAGACTGACACTAACATTGAGTAAGTAGTAGATGAACTTCTTGATCCAGCGTCCAACAATGTTGATACCCATTCTTATTTAGTTCATCATAGAGGGAGAATCCATGCCAACAAAGTCATCTTTGACTCTTCTTGACCTTAGCTCTAATACCATGTTGGAAAATCAAAGCAATTATATTAGGGTTTGATTCTCCTTTATTGATAATTATTTGTGAGTGTGTTGGCTTCTTTTACTTCTTTATTATCTTATATTTCATCAAGAAATTACCATATTATGTGTCTATGAAGATCACACAGCAAGAGACACAAGATGTAGGAACTATGCTAGGGAAAAACACCCCTTAAGAGGAAAACCCAGTCAAGAAAATTCTTCCTTTGAATAACATTCTTTGAGACTCTTCTCCCTAGGAAAAGACCAAACCTTCCCTCCACACCAAGTCAGCCTCTCAGATCTTCGATCTCTTTCCAGCAACTTCAACTAGGAAACGACTTCCAGCTTCAGTGAAACTTGGAAGACTTTGATCTCCTAAACTAGGGCACAATACAGAGAGAGAGGCACCAAAATTTTGATTTTCTTATTCTCCTTAGACTTCCCTAAACCCACACTTCCTTTAGCTTCCTTAGACCCAATTCGTCCTACTTGGCACTTCTCTAGCGATTCTTAAGATATCGAACTAGCTTTAGATGACATGCTCCAAATGAATTCGACTTTATTGTATTTATATGCTCCATTTGAGGTCAAATTAGTGTCCTTAGACTGACTTGATCTCTTCTAGGCCGACTTGGTGTGGAGGGTACATAAATTACATTTCACGCAATAGTAAACCTTTTTACATGACTCAAAAGCCCAAGAAGGGTCTTTTTGAATGTACAATGACTCTATAAACTCAATATTAATCGTAGGAGTCCACAAAGGGGACCCTTACTAATATAATGATGACCCAAGCATGAAACCCATGCTTTAATAAGTCATTGTTACAATAATAAAAATTATTTTCTTTATTCTTTTGACAAATACATTTCATGATGACTCAAATATATTTAATGAATACCGAACCTAGTTACAATTTCCAACAAGATCTTCCATACATCAGTGTATCATCATCCATGTAAAGGATTCCTCCAGTGACAAGAAAAGGGCCAATAAGGGAAGCAATAGAAAGTAGCATTGAAGGAGTGGTAAATAATCCTAAACCCAAGGTGGCAATCCTGAAGGACACAACTTGTTTCATTGACAAGTCAATATATATTTCATGGACTATAAGATTCGAAGATTTCATTAGAAAAGAGATCCCAGAGAATGAGGAAGACAGATAAGTTTACATCAACGTTAGGAGTTCCATATTTCACAAATTTGGTGCTCACTATCCCATTTTTCCTAGTGTTGAGACCATAGCATGATAGTTTGAAGCAAAAAAGGCATACACTTGTATCCATATTAGGCATACAACCTTCATATGTATTACAAGCTTCCCAAGCCACATGAATACCTAAATTCCAGATGGTATGTCAATTTCAAGAAGTATACAAAGGACATCCTCAAGTCTTGGTGGCAAGAACCAAGTAAATTCCATCAAAAGCTTGATGGTATATATAAGACTAAGATGTTGAGGAAAGTGTTGAAGAATGTAACTAGGTTTTGTCTTCATAAATTGTATTTGAGTCATAAAAAAATGTATTTATCAAAAGAAAGAAAAAGAATTCATTATTATTATTACTACTACTAGTACTTATTACTTACTAAAGCATGGGTTTCATGCTTGGGTCATCGTGTTTTAGGTTAAAATCCCCATTGAGTACTTCTAGGTTTTATATCAAGTCATTAGAGTCATTGTCCATTTAATGCGACCCTTCTTGGGCTTTTGAATAATGTAAAAAGAATTATTATTGAGTAAAATAAGTCATTTGGCACCTCCACACCAAGTCATCCCTTACTTGATCAAGTTGGCCTACATGAGGGTAATTCAAACTCTAGAAAAGATTATATATAAAAGTGTAGTTTGATTCATTTGGAGGAGAACAAACACAAATTTGATACACAAGAATGAGCATCTGAAAAGGTGTGAAATTGCAGAAGGAGGAGAATTGTAGGGAAAGACAAGAATGAGTTTTTGGGCTATGTCTCTCTTACATGTGCAACGTTACTGGGCTATTATTGGGTCAAATTTCTGTTGTTGGGTCAAATTTATATTGCTGGGTCGAAGTTCTGTTGTTGGGTTGAAGTTTTTATGTTAGGTAGAAGTTTTGTTGTTGGGTCGAAGTTATATTACTGGGGAAATCAAAATTTTATTGTGGCAAGATCAAAGTACTAGGTCAAAGTTGTTTCTGGAATGTTATCATCTGCAAAAGAAAGGAAGGGCTGACTTGGGGATTGGAGGAAATCTATGTCTAGTTCAAGGAGTCTTGGACCATCTCATGAAACTATTAAAGGAAGAGTTGTTGACTGCATTTTCCCCTAGATAGGGGTTTTTTCCTGGTTTTCCGCTTACATTTGGTGTCTTTGATATTTGTGTTATGGTTATTGGTAATTTCATGATGAGATAAGATAAAAGAAGAGCACAAGAAAGTTAATAATAACGTAATAATATCACAAGTAATCATCAACATAAAGAAAATATTTCTGCCTTTCTGATTTTCCAACATGGTTTCAGAGCTAAGGTGAAGAAGAAGGAAAAATGTAGCCTGAAGATCTATTGAAAGGAGCTTTAAGAAGTTTGAATAAGGTTCCTCAAGAAAAGGGATCATATAATAAGAGAAGCCTACTATTTTCAAGAATCATGTCTAACTCAATGAAGGAAAAAAACAAATTAGAAGGAGCATCCAATTACAGGGCATGGAAAAAGAGGATAGATCTCATCCTCAAGAAGAATAAAGTCTTGGATCTAGTCAAAGGAAAAGTAAAGAAGCCTACAAATGAATCAAGTGATGCAGAAAAGGACAAGTTGAGAGAAACAAATATTTTGGCCATGACCCTAATGGTGTATGGAATAATGGACAACCTCGTCCCATATATATCCAACATAGATTCTGCTCAAGAGATGTATGAGGCCTTATCCAAAATTTTTGCAATCAAGAATTTTCGTCAAATTGAAAGTCTTAAGAATGAACTAAGAACTATCAAGATGAAAAAGGAAGAAACTATGTAATCCTTCTTTGTAAGGATAGATAGAATCAGAGATGAATTCCCGGAAATAGATGAGATAATACCTCAAAATGAGCTTGTAATCAATGCACTTCTAGGATTACCAACATCTTAGAGTGCCTTTTCATCAAGTCGCAACAGTTGGAAGGAAACTCCTACATTCAAACAATTATGGAATGCATGTAGTCAAGAAGAAGTTAGAATTTCATTAGTAAGCAACAAAGAGAATGAAGAGGAGAAAATTTCAAATGCCTATTCCACTCATCACAAGAAAAAGGAACCTTCAAGAAGTCTAAAGGGCCTAGAAAGAAGATAGAACTATCTAAGATTGAATGCAACAATTTTCAAAGGATGGGTCATTATAGAAGCAATTGTCCTGAGAATACTAGAAATAAGAAGAGAAAGGGAACATGCAAATGTCACTGATGAAGGACCACCAAAGAAGAAAAATATATTGAAAATGCAACAAGAAGATCCTAATTTAATTTTTTCCTTGAATTAAATTAGGAATAAAATTGTAATTCCACATCACAAGATAACTTGTACGAGTTAAATAAGCTAATTTGACCTAGTTGGCTCAGTTAATTCGAGTTGAGGGTCTTACTAAATTCATGTAGAGTGTCTCCTGCATTATATGAGCCCTTGTTGAGTTTATTTTGAGTTGTAATTAATTAATTCAGTTTAACTGAGTTAAAGTAAGTTAAATTAGTTCCAATTGATGGAGGAACTAGTAGGAGGTAAGACAATGGGGTGTTGCTTCATGTGTTCAACTAGTTAAGTGATGATTCACTCATAAATAAATCATGCATGTCAGATTTGAGAGTTACCTAGTTGAGATTGGAGTTCAGGGATAGTGTACTATGATTTGTATAATAATTTGAATTGTACAGGTGATGCATGCAGTCAGAGGAAGGCCTATGATGGATTTGACAATTAAAATTGAGGAATTTACCTAATTAATAGGGGCTAATTCCAAAGGAAACAATGCAATGAAATAGGGACTTAGGAAAGTAGCAATTTGGTTAAGTATTGACCTGAGCTTGTCAAGGAAGTTGTGAGACAGATAGAGATAGTGCATATTTTATGACTAATGCAATATACATATAGAAAGGATTTTTAGTTGTGGCTTTCCCCAGGAAATCATTATGTAATGTGTTGATTGTATTCTTTCTCTTCTATGATTCTTGATTTCACGATTGTTTAATTGTTTCCGCTGATGAGTAGAGTAGATTCAAGTATATTTTTTTAGTAAATTACAATTAGAAATTTGAATCTACAAGGAATTTATACATTATCAAAGAAGAAATCATTTTAGAAGAGGAGGATACGAGTTTTTATTTTGCAGGTGAAATTGAAATTGCAGTATCATTCTTTAGAGCCAGCAGGATGTCATTCTATGGATTGAGACTTGAATATGACCTTGAGGGTAGTTCGAAATAATTTCTTGGAAGGAAAGGATGGTGGTAGTGTTGGAAGACAATGACCTGAAGGAATTCATAGACAAATATATTCCTAAGCCTCCAACAATTAATGCTCAAGATATGGAAGACTGGAGGAAATGTGTTGCAAAGTCAAGAAGAATCATACTAGAAGGAGTTCGAGATCATATTGGCTCGAACCTCCACGTGAAGGAGAATCCATATGCAATGTGTAAGGCCTTGACAAAACTGTTTCAGAATAATAGTGACCACAATAATTTGGGACTGAAGGAGGAAAATCAAGATGGATAAGGGCGACACAATACCAAAGTACTTGACCAAGTTCACCCAATGTTGGGATGAGCTTGGAAGTGTTGGTGTTACAGTTGTTGAGATGATATAGTCAACCTAGCACTCCTAGGCCTTCCCAAGATCTGGTACAATTACCAGGATTTGTAAATGGGAGGGAGAAGCTACCAGATTCGGGGTGTTTGTGGTTTGAGTTGGTGCACGAAGAGATCCAATGGAACACTAGGAATGGATCTTCATCCAAGCATGATGATGAGGAGAAATGTGCCTTATCTAGAAAGGCAAATAAAGGGAAAGGGAAATCATCCCATTCCAAATCAAATTCCAGTCAGGGCGGCATGAAGAAGGACTTGTCGAAGATTAAATTTTTTTCTCTATCATGAGTTGCTACACTATGCCATGAAGTGTTCACACAAGAAGGCCGATAAGAAGCCGTCAGGAGGAGTGGAAGGTGAAACTCTTTCTTCACAATTCAAGTTGGATTTCACCCTCATTTCTTGCATGGTGACATCAGTGATGGGTAGTGTGTGGTATCTGGATAGTGGAGCCTCATTCCATATGACCGAAAACAAAGAATTCTTCAGTGACTTGGAGGAGAAGGACCTCCAGATGCAAATTGAAATGTGAGATGATGGAAGGTATAGCATGATCGACATTGGTATTATTACTTTTCAGAGGGAGTTTGGTTCTCCTCTCACATTAAAATATTTCATGTATATTCTGGATCTGAAGAAGAATTTAGTTTCAATTTTTATGTTGAAGGACCATGGCTACAATGTGATATTTAGAAAAGGAAAGGCTTTCCTTTGTCACACAGCCTCAGGAAAAGTGAAGCAGATTTGGGTTAGGGTGAATAACTTATAAAAATTAGATGTAGAAGATTGTGCAACATTGAGAACAAAAGTAGAGGAGGTGTAGAGCCGAGACATCTGTGAATTGTGGCATAGAAGATCACTTGCACCATGGAGCTTTGAATATAACGAAACATATTTCTACGATACTTCCCAAGGGTACACTAGAGCATAGAGATACATGCAAAGGTTTTACATTGGAGAAGTACACCAAATCCACCTTTCATGATAAGGACAGTCAAGTGCAAGCGATCCTTGAAAGAGTTGACTCAGATGTGTGTGGACCATTATTGACATCCTCCACGACCAAGAATAACTATTATGTAATATTTGTAGATGATTTATCACGTAAGTGCTAGATTTTCTTCATGCAGAAGAAATATTAGACATTATCTATTTTTTTTTTTTTTTTTAAATTTAAAGCACTTGTTGAGAAGGACACTGGCAGGAAAGTGAAGGCTGTTAGGAGCGATAAAAGTGGATAATATGTGTTGAATGAATTCAAGAGATTTTGTGCATCAAAAGGCATTCGACAGGAATGAATAACACCCCATAACTCACAACATAATGGGGTGGTTGAACAGAAGAACAAAAGCATTGTGGGAGTTGCATGGGCAATGTTACATGATTAAGACCTACCATTGCACTTGTGGGCTGAAGCATGTAACATAATTGTATATGTGTCCTCATCAGATTCTCAGGATGAGTACACCAGAAGAAGATTTTCGAAGTAAGAAACTAGATGTGGCACACTTCAGGATATTTGGTTCATTAGTTTATTTTCATGTTACCAAGGATGCAAGGAAAAAGCTAGAGCCAATAGATGATTTGGGAATATTTTGGGGTCCACTAATACACCTCACAACTATCGGGTGTACTTTCCATCTCATAGGATGACAGTGGTTCATAGAGATGTGAAGTTCGATAAAGAGAAGGCCATGATATGTTCCCTTGAGAGGGAGCTTTGGTTGCATGTAGATGAGGAGATTTTAGCTCCAAAGGAAGAACTTCAGGTTGATTTGGAGCATCCACATGCAAAGGATCAGAGAGTGGAAGCACCCACTCATGCAAAGACTTCCAGTGATGAAAGGAAGCACGCCAAAGAAGCTGACAGATTGATGCATGATGCTAGAGATAATGTGGGAGCACCCACATCATAGTGCAAACATAGTAGGTCATTAGATCAATACATTAGCTACATGGCTCTGATGAGCAAGAGTGTAGAGATTGATCCATCCTCATTTGAGGAAGCAATGCAACAACTAGTTTGGGTTTCTTCAATGGTATAGGAGTATGACTCCATTATCAGAAACAATGTTTGTAAAGTGGTTCCAAGACTAGCAAACAAGTCAGTGGTGAGTTCCATATGGATTTATAAGGTAAATAAAGAATCAAATGGGAGTATGGAGAAACACAAGGCGAGAAGTGAGGCCAAAAGTGTGGCCAGAGGTGGAGGGAACTGATTACGAGGAGAACTTTGATCTAATATCAAGGTACTCTTCAATCATATATATTCTAGAACTTTCAATGCAAATGATATGGAAAATACATCAGATGGATGTGAAGACAACATTCCTCAGCGGATTGATTGAGGAAGAGGTGTACATTGATAAACTAGAAGGATTTGAGACTTTCAGTAGAGAGTCACAAGTGTGCAAACTCAAGAAAGAGTTATATGGATTAAAAAAACACCCCGTGCTTGGTACACTAGGATTGACAACTATTTCACCAGGCTGGGCTTCACCAAAAGTGAAGCAGATTGAAGGTAATTTTTTTATTATACTATTATATGTCGATGATTTAATTCTAACATGTGATGCAAAGCTAGTAAAATCTTTCAAAGAGGATATTGCAAGATAATTCGAGATGAAGGAAGTGGGGCTCATGCATTATTTCCTTGGTATGGAATTATTACAAGGAGATTAGGAACGATTTGTCTCTCAAGGAAAGCATGCCAATGAGATACTGAAGAAGTTCCACATGGAGAGTAGAAAACCCATGGAGACTCCTCTAGCAGGGAATTGGAGGAAGGAAGATGTTACTTCGGGTGAAGCAGTGGAGGCTATTATTTACAAGCACCTTGTGGGTTCATGTGAAGTAGTGGAGGCTATTATTTACAGGCACCTTGTGGGTTCACTTATGTACTTGGTGAACACATGACGAGACATATGTTTTGTAGTTAACCGACTTAGTCAAGAAATGGTCAAGACAACCAAACTCTATCGGAAAATAGCTAAACATGTGTTGAGATACCTCAGAGGCACCACTCAGTTTGGCCTTTGGTATAGACGAACAAATGGATTGAAGCTTCAAGGCTTCATAGATGTAGATTGGATAGGGATTCCATCCGACAGGAAGATCACATTAGGGGGAATCTTCAGTATTGGGTCGACAACAATTTCTTTTTACAACAGGAAGCAGATAATATTTGCACTGAGTTTGACAAAATCAGAGTACATGACTGCTAGTCAAGTATCTTATGAAGCTATTTAGATGAGGACAATCCTTGTTGCATAATTTGGTCAGCGGATGGATCCTATAGTGATTTATTGTGACAGCCAGAGTTGTATCAAACTCCCCGAGAATCCAATTTTTCATGAGCAGTCCAAGCATATCGACATTTGGTATCACCATATATGAGATTGTGTGCAAAGGAGAATCATGTTGTTGGAGTAAATTCCTATAGAGGAACAAGATGGAGACATATTGACTAAGGCACTATCAAATTCAAGTTCCATAGAGGCATAATTTTTGTATCTGATAATCCATTTCTTGTTGAGAGGGAGTGTTGAAAATTCAATAAGAAAATCCTAATTTAATTTTGTCCTGGAATTAAACTAGGAATAAAATTGTAATTCCACATCACAAGACAAGTTATACAAGTTAAATAAGCTAATTTGACTTAGTTGGCTGAGGTCATTTGAGTTGAGGGTCTAACTAGAGTCATGTAGGGTGTCTCCTACATTATAGGAGCCCTGGTTGAGTTTATTTTTATTTGTAATTAATTAATTTAGTTTACCTGAGTTAAATTCAGTTAAACTAGTTCCAATTGATGGAGGAACTAGCAGGAGGTAGGCACTGGGGTGTTGCTTCATGTGTTCAACTAATTAACTGATGATTCACTCATAAATAACTCATGCATGTCAGATCTGAGAGTTACCTAGTTGAGATTGGATTTCAAGGACAATTTATTATCATTTGTATAATCATCTGAATTATACAGGTGGTGCATGCAGTCAAAGGAAGGCCTTTGATGGATTGCACAATTCTGATTGAGGAATTTCCCTAATTAATAGGGGCTAATTCCCAAGGAAACATAACAAGGAAATATGCACTTGGGCAAGTATAAATTTGGTTAAGTATTGGCTTGGGTTTGTCTAGGAGGTTGTGAGATGGATAGAGATAGTGTAAAGGTTTCTCGGTTTTCAACAAAGCATTGTAATCTTCTCATATTTTATGACTAATGCAATATACATATAGCAAGATTTTTTAGCTGTGGCTTTCCCCAAGAAATCATCGTGTAATGGGTTGATTGAATTCTTTCTCTTGTATGCTTCGTGATTTCACGCTTGTTTAATTGTTTCTTGTTGATGGTTAGAGTCGATTCAAGTCTATTGTTTTAGTAAATTACAATTAGTAGTTTGAATCTACAAGGAATTTCTACACAAGATGGAAGAATCCAAAGTCAAAGATTTATTTGATAAGGACTCTTAGGGACTCTATCCCTTATATATCCTTCTACTCTAAAGTTTTGAATTATTTTCCTTTATGCTTTGATTTTTAGTACTTGTAGGTTTAACATGCTTTGGAAAAACATTTTTGAATTGTTTTGTTAAAGTTATAGGTATCCCTCGAGATTGGATTTAGATGGAGTCCTCACCATTCTTCCAGATAAGTATCTTACTCCTTGTATTATCTTTTATATTTGGTTTTCCTTCTCTTATCTAAATAAGATTGTACTAGATGCTAATAACACTTCTTTTCATATTTTCCTTGTTTAGGAAAATCTTGCTGATATGCTCAAGGGTTATGGAGAAGACCTCACAAGACAAAACATGGTAGAAGTTTTATTGGTGTTCCATAAGGTTTTTCTAGAAATAAACTCAAATTTGTGTCTTAGACCATAAGATGCGCTTTCTTCAAGATAAAGGTACATGTAATCATTGTAAATAAATATGCTTTACGTTACTAACAAGTGTTATGTCTAGGACTTTTGAATATTAAAGATTCTTGTTTGGGAGATCAATCATTAGATTGAATATACCATCATTAAGACAATAATTCTTGTGGAACCTTAATAGTGTCTCTGTAAAACCATAACCTAAGGCTATTCTAATGTGAAAACCCTAAACTACTTAGGGTTATTGATAAAATCTAGAAAATAATATTCTTTTGATGTTTGGGGTTTTGATGGTAATGTCATGTTTGGAGTCTTAGTATTATTATGGAAACCCTAGTACTTTAGGGGTGGATGTTAATGTATTCCTAGACCTTGAGGCTTTGGTAAAAATACGGTTTATGAGAAAAACCATTATAATATCTAGAATGGGCTCCTAGGAATGAAACACTAAGTGTATGTTTGTTTGTCTAATCAAAACCCTAGCCTAATCAAGATTGTTATATGCCCAACTTTAAATATATTTATGTTAGTGTCTTGGTCTTACCCAATGGATATTGATATGCTTTTCCATGATTATGAAATCCTAGATATGGATATGTGCTAACCGAATCATTGATAGTATGTAAATTCTAGGGTTTGTAACTAAGCCCTAGTAGAATTACGATATGTAGGATATGATGATATTGCTTCCATTATGATGATAAATCTAGGGCTCACTACAAACCCTGGTATAATTTGGTCATATTTCTGAAACCTTAGATTGTGCTATGATTGGTTTTGATTGTTGAAGCTTAAGTGTCTGATGTATGGAATCTAGGGTTTATAATAAATCCTAGTAGAAGTCTAACATATGAATTATAAAGTTGTTGGATGCATACTTGTTTGAATTGTTTCTAGGGTTTGAAATATATTATAATAGAGTATGTCATATCTTTGGAAGAAATATTTAGATCCTTGATAGGATATAAATAATGACACTGATATCTTTATTAAGTTACTGGTATGATGTAGGGGTGATAACCAAACCTGAGAAAGAAGTTGAAGTTGAAAAATATGTGTCTCTGGATGATTATGAACCTAACTAAGTTTAGGTATTTGATGCCTAAAGTATAATACTTACATGATTATGATATAGTTAAGTTCATACCTCTATATATGTATTTGGTTGTACTTGTCGTCTAAGTTGTGCAGGTACATAATCTTCAAGATGTTGAAGATATTCGTAAGTAAAGTTGATTTGAATGATAAGCATGATGAAGGAAGTGATATGAATGATGTTGATCAAGATGACTTTAATATGAAGGATTGAAGCCTTGACGGATTCTCCAATGCTATGGAAAATAAGTTGATCTCTGTAAGTAAAGAGGGAGCTTGGATAAAGGAATGAGTATATCTCCCAAGTTGAGAGGGAGGGAATATTATAGTCATGACGAATACATTGTAGAAGAAATTGGAGAATAAATATTGGGGTGTTGCTGAAACAAGGAAATCATGATCATTTGTTGCATGTAACGTAGGAAAGGAAGAGATATGGTTAAAGAAATTTCTATTGAGATTCATTTGGGAAGTCTCCAAGTCTTACTGTAATGAATTGTGAAGCAACATCAAGATGTCTAAAGATCCCGAAGGTTTGTGTTTTTTACTTATGTGTATTTTAAAGGTTGTTATTGATTGAGGTTGTGATTGTTCAATCTCTCGAAGGTTTGGAAGCATGCTTGATGTTACCAATCTGTTTGATCGGGATAGATTTGATATGTTGAGGCGTTGTGTAAAAAAGGCTTAGGAGAAAATCTGGTTGACCTGTGAGTTGATGTCTAGTTCTTGAAGAAGGGAGGGTGGCATTGTTCATAGAGCTCCGACCTTGCATTATGCACTTAGTTCCCTGGGTTAGTGGTCAGCAAGTAAGCCTGATGGTACCTAGAGAGGCTGAAAGCTTTAGTATATCATAGTCCCACCCAGATATATTTCCCCAATTATGAATCTAGTTTGTGGCACCGTGAGTGCCTAAACTCTCCATGGTTCATGTATTTTGAGATCTTCCATATACTTGTATATGTATGTATAAATACCTCCCTAGTTGAGAGGGAGTGTTAGAGAATGTAACTAGGTTCAGTCTTCATAAATTTTATTTGAGTCATAATGAAATGTATTTATCAAAAGAAAGAAAAAGAAATTATTATTATTATTATTGTGACTTATTAAGGCATGGATTTCATGCTTAGGTCATCATGTTTTAGGTCTAATTCCCCATTGAGGACTTCTAGGTTTTACATTAAGTCATTAGAGTCACTGTCCATTTAATGAGACCCTTCTTAGGCTTTTGAATCATGTAAAAACAATTATTATTGAGTAAAATAAGTCATTTGGTACCTCCACACCAACTCGGCCCTTACCTTATCAAGTCGGCCTACATGAGGGTAATCCAAACTCCAAAAAAGGGTATATATAGAAGTGCAGTTAAAATCATTTGGAAGAGAACACACACAGGTTAGATACATAAGGAGGAGTGGCTAGAAAAGTGTGAAATTACGTAAGGAGGAGAAATGTAGGGAAAGACAAGATCTAGTTTTTGCGCTCTCTATCTCATACGTGGAAAGTTACTAGGATTATGTTGGGTCGAAATTTTGTTGTTGGGTCTAAGTTATGCTACTGTGTCAAATTTTTGCTACTGGTTCTAAGTTCTATTGTTGGGTAGAAGTTCTATTGCTGGGTCGAAGTTCCGTTGTTGGGTCGAAGTTATGCTGCTGGGTCGAAGTTATATTACTGTGGAGATCGAAATTCTACTATTAGAAGATTGAAGTACTAGGTCGAAGTTGTTGCTGGAAGGTTATCATCTACAAAAGAAAGAAAGGGTTGACTTGGTGATTCGAGGAAGTATGTTTCTAGGTCAAGGAGTCTTGGATCATCTCGTGAAACTATTAAAGGAAGAGTTGTTGACTGGGTTTTCGTTTAGATAGGGTTTTTTCCCTAGCTGTCTGCTTACATTTGGTGTCTTTTATCTTCGTGTTATGGTTATAGGTAATGTATAAATTCCCTGTAGATTCAAAATTCTTATGTAATATGCTAAAACAAAAGACTTGAATCTACTCTACTCATCAGCGGAAACAATTAATCGATCGAGAAATCAACATAAACATGTGACAAGATTTAATCACATATGCTCAGATATTTATCTACGGGGAATGATTGTTGCTCAAAACCCCTTCCTATCTATATATTGCATTAGTCAGTAAATATGAGAAGATTACAATGCTTTTCTTAAGCTTGAGCAACATTTGTGCTATCTCTATTTGTCTCACTGCTTCTTAGAGAAGCCTAGGCCAATACTTAACCAATTTTATACTTATCCCTATTTCCTTGTGTTTTTTCCTTGGGGATTAGCCCTTATTAATTAGGGAAATCCCCATCCTAAATTGTGAAATCCCTGTAGACCCTTCTCTGACTATATGCACCACCTGTATAACTTGGAAAATTATACAACTGATAGTACACCTTGAACTCCAATCTCAACTAGGTAACTCTCATATTTGACATGCACGAGTTATTTATGGTTGAATCATCAGTTAACTAGTTGAACACATGAAGCAACGCCCCACTATCTGACCTCGTAGTAGTTCCTCCAACAATTGGAACTAGTTTAATTGACTTTAACTAAGTTAGACTGAATTAATTAATTACAACTCAAACTAAACTCAACCAGGGCTACTATAAAGTAGGAGACACTCTACATGACTCTAGTTAGACTGTTGACTCGAATTAACTAAACCATTTAATTAAAATTAACTTAGTTAAATTGTACAAGTTGTCTTGTGATGTGGAATTACAATTTTATTCTTGATTTAATTCAAGGGAAAATTAAATTAGGGCTTTCCTTGTTGCATTTTCAACACTCCCTCTCAACAAGAAAGGAATTCACATCTACCCCAATCTAGCACCTTTCAAATTTATTTCATGCAACACTTCTCTATGTTTATTTTACTACTGCAACTGAAAAGAATCCAAAAAAAATAAATAAAAATAGTCACTGAATCAATCTGCAACTTTCCATTGGGAAAATTATGTTGTTCCTAAATCTTCTACTAAGCATCCTGCTCTACTGTCAATACTGATCTACACTCCTCAATATCTGACTAACATTTATCCTCCTGCTACTAAATATTGTGGGCCCTTATAGCAAGGTAATTATCCATGAGGCAAAAACACCTCAGTGGACCCTACAACTAATAGTACACTGCCCTTGAACTCCAATCTCAACTAGGTAACTCTCATATCTGACATGCATGAGTTATTTATGGCTAAATCATCAATTAACTCGTTGAACACATGAAGCAACACTCCACTGTCTAACCTCGTACTAGTTCCTTCAATAGTTGGTACTAGTTTAATTGACTTAAACTCAGTTAAATTGAATTAATTAATTACAACTCAAAGTAAATGCAATCAAGGCTCCTGTAAAGTAGGAGACACTCTACATGACTCTAGTTAGACCCTCGATTCGAAACTGAACCGTTTAATGAAAATTAACTTAGTTAACTTGTACGAGTTGTCTTGTGATGTGGAATTACAATTTTATTCCTAATTTAATTCAAGGGAAGATTAAATCAGGACTTTTCTTGTTGCATTTTCAACACTCCCTCTCAACAAGAAAGGAATTCACATCTACCCTAATCTAGCACCTTTCAAATTTATTGCATGCAACACTTCTCTATGTTTCTTTTACTACTGCAACTGAAAAGAATCCAAAAAAATAAATAAAATTAGTCACTAAATCAATCTGTAACTTTCTACTAGGAAAATTATGTTGTTCCTAAATCTGCTACTGAGCATACCTTCTCTGCTGTCAACATTGATCTACACTCCTCAATATCTGACTGACATTTATCCTCCTACTACTGAATATTGTGGGCCCTTATAGCAAGGTAGCTATCCATGAGGAAAAAACACCTCAATGGGGACTATTTATTCACATAGCACCACCTCACATCTGGAGGTATGGCTAGATGTGCTCCCTCTGCCCACTTCACTTGAAATTTCCCTATTGGAGGTATCTACTTTAGTGTATGTTTCTACTATGTCTCCTCTATGCTTCTCCAATTGTGGTTGCTCCACAAATTGTTGAGGCTGCTTCTGAGGCTCCATTTTGAGAGGTAAATCATGCTCCCTTTCAACCACCAAGTCTCTAAACTTTTCCTTGTTCCTCAAGGTTTTGCATGCATCTTTGACCTCAAGTGCATATAGATTCTTGAATCACAAACCGATCTGCTTCACCTATCTCGTGGCTATGTGTCTAAGGAAAACCTTTCCTTTTCTAAATATCACATCGTAGCCACACTCTTCCAATACTGTGACATAAACATGATTATTATTTAGACTCAGTACAAACATCACATCCTTGATCCAAGAGGGGATCCAAACTCCCTCTAAAAATTAATAGTGCCAGTATCAGTTGTGCTATACCTCCTGTCGTCTCCAAACTCAATGTTCGTCTTGAGGTCTTTCTCCTCCAAGTCACTGAAGATATCTTTATTCCCTGTCATATGGAATGAGGCACCATTATTGAGATACCACATGCTTTCCATTACTATGCTTTCCATGCATGCAATGAGAGTAAAATCAATATCGAATTGTGAAGCTAGAGCTTCACCTACTGCTGCAACTATAGGCTCCTTATTGCTTGCCTTCTTCTATGGACATTTCATGGCATAGTGCCCGAATTAATGATAGTGAAAGCACTTGATGTTGGACAAATCTTTCCTCTTGCCCTCCTCACCTTGGGACTTATTTCAATTGGCTTTATTTCCTTTGTTGACTAATGCAAATTCCTCTTCCTCTTCTTTGGATGAGGCTCCATATTTGATGTTCCACCTTATCTCTTCTTGCACCAAGTTGGACCACAAACACTCCCACTTTAGTAGATGCTACATCCAATTTACCAAATCTTGGTAGTTGTGCTATCTCTTGGGAAGTCTTAGAAGTGTTAGACTTACTAGATCATCTTCAACCACTATAATATCAATCCTCCCAAACTCATCCCGACATTGGGTGAACCTGCTCAAGCATTGTGGTATTGTGTCGCCTTTTTCCATCTTGATATTTCAAACCTTGTCCTTCTATGCCAACTTCATGTGGTCACTGCTGCTTTGAAACAATTATGTCAAAGCTTGCCACATTGCAATGGTGTATCCTTCCCGTGGAGATTCGAGACAATATGATCTCGAACTCCTTATAGTATGATCCTCCTCGCCTTTGCCACACATTTATTCCACTCTGCCAGATCTTGAGCATCAATTGTTGGGGGCTCAGGAATATCATTGTCTATAGATTCCTTCAGCTTGTTGTCTTCCAACACTGCCTCCATCCTGTCCTTCCAAGCAATATAATTCGAACTACCCTCAAGGGAATTCTCGAGTTTCAACCCATAGAACGACATCCTCCTGGCCTTGAAGAATGATCTTGTAAATTTTATTTAACCTGCAAAGACAAAATCATATCATTCTCTTCTAGTGTGATTTCAACTCTAATACCATGTAAAAACTCCTTGTAGATTCAAGCTACTTATGTAATAAGCTAAAACAAAAGACTTAAATCTACTCTACTCATCAACAAAAACAATTAATAGATCGAGAAATCACAACATAAACATGAGAAAAGATTCAATTACATGTGCTCAGAGATTTATCCAAGGGGAAAGCTTGCTGCTCAAAACCCTTCCTATCTGTATATTTCATTATTCAGAAAATATGAGAAGATTACAATACTTTGCTCAAGCCCGAGCAACCTCTGAACTATCTTTATCTGTCTCACTTCTTCTGTTAGACCCCTATACTACTAGAGTAACCCCTTATTTTTATTAGTACAACCCACTTATTATATTTATGTACCCATGTAGTTCCCATATTGTTACTATTGTTCCCCATACAAGCCCACTATTATTATTATTGTGCCCTTACATTATTATTGTTATGTAGGCTCTAATTATGTTATGACCCCTTAGACTCCTATATATAGAGACGAGGTCTTTTCATTTGAATCATCCAAGAATTGTTCATTTATGTAATGTAAAGGAGTTTTCCCCCTCGAAGAGGCTGAATTCTAAGGCATTGATCTATCTTTTCTATCTTTTCTTGAGTTGGTTTCATAACAGTTGGTATCAGAGCTTTGGATTCTAGGGTTTCACTGCTCCAAACATGTCATCATGGAATTTTCGTAATAACGTTTTTTTTAGATGTTTCAGAAGCTACAAAAAACACACATTTGAGAAGACATCGTGCTAAATCTCAGGTCCGAATTTCAGAGCTTTTTGTGCTATATTTTCAGCGATATGATCTGAGGAAGTTGGTCCTTTTGCAAAATCCTGAATTACATTCAAAACAAGTGACCTAGGGAAAATCATCATAACTTTCTCTCTAAGCATCAGATTGAAATTTCGTAAGAAGGTACAGAAAGAGGACGGACTTTAGTTTCTTGTAT
>APFE031375038.1:23979-54772 GCA_000404065.3 Pinus taeda
ATTATGTTATGACCCCTTAGACTCCTATATATAGAGAGGAGGTATTTTCATTTGAATCATCCAAGAATTGTTCATTTATGTAATGTAAAGAAGGTTACCCCCTCGAAGAGGCTGAATTCTAAGGCGTTGATCTATCTTTTCTATCTTTTCTTGAGTTGGTTTCATAACAGCTTCCTAGACAAGCCTAGGCAAATACTTAACCAATTTTCTGCTTTCCCAAGTCCATATTTCCTTGTGTTGTTTACTTGGGAATTAGCCTCTATTAATTAGGGAAATCCCCATGATAAATTTCACAATCCATTTAGAACCTTCTCTGACTGCATGCATCGCCTGTACAACTCGGAAAATTATGCAACTAATAGTACACTACCCTTGAACTCCAATCTCAACTAGGTAACTCTCATATCTCATATGCATGAGTTATTTATGGTTGAATAATCAGTTAACTGGTTGAACACATGCAACAACACCCCACTGTCTGACATCCTACTATTTCCTCCAACAGATGGAACTAGTTTCACTGACTTTAACTCAGTTAAACTGAATTAATTAATTACAACTCAAAATAAACTCAATGATGCCTCCTATAAAGTAGGAGACAGTCTACATGACTATAGTTAGACCCTCAACTCGAATTAACTAAACCATCTAAGTCAAATTAACTTAGTTAACTCGTAAAAGTTGTCTTGTGATGTGGAATTGCAATTTTATTCATAATTTAATTTAAGGGAAAATTAAAACATGATTTTTCTTGTTGAATTTTCAACAGGTAATTGCTTAATGAACTAAGATAAAAGAAGAACACAAGAAATTTAATAAGAACATAAGCATATCACAAGTAATTATCAACATAAAGAAAATATTTATACCTTTATGATTTTCCAACATAAAGTATATGAGTACCTAATGGATATGTGTTGTCGAATTTATGGGAGAGAGAATGTTGAATTGTTTGAGGAGAAATGGGTTTATATGGTGTACCCTTGTGCCACAGAAGGGACTACCTTTAATTGGTTTGACCTCATAGTCATTTTATTGCAAAAATGTGTTGCACTAGTAAAGAACGTTGCAAAGGGTGAGAAACTATAATTTTATGTCTTCATATTTGTTAGATGGAATATATGCAAAGAATGAATTCCCTAGAATGGAGTGGAAATTGGCCTTTGACAAAAATATATTTTTGGTACACATATATGGTAAAATATTTTGGGAAACAAGATACAAAGGGATATATTCTAAGATAATTGAATTCTTCACTGCAACATTATATCGTATATTATTTGACATTGAAGCACCATGTATGTCAAACAATGAGAGGGAATATTTATTAGACATTGCAAATTGGTTCACACCTCTTGATGGGAAATTTATCAAAGTCTTTGGTGCATAAATAAGTACTCATCTTCTACCTCTATTTGTGATCGACAAGGTAGTGATGCAGGAAGTTGGTTATAAACTAATTACATGGTTATTTCAATCACTAGAGAAGGAAAAGAAATAATCATGGTCAATCTTCCCACTATGCATAGGATCATACAAATTTAATAACTTGAAGGAGGAAGAGGAAGAAACAAAATAAATAGAGCGCCTCAGATTCAGCGAAATAGGATATCATCGATACGATCCTAGGGGCATAGCTACTCAACATTATGAAAAACTTAGGTATAGTTGGACGTATACCTCAATTTCTTTGTAAGAGGAAGAGAAGGTCAAGAATTGTTATAATGCCACCAGAGAAATTGAAGCAGGAAAAGAAGAAAGCTCGTCCAATGTAACAAGTGTCCTAGATGATCAAGAAGGAGGAGGCCGAGAGGAGATGGATATTCTAGAAAATACTGAATTGAAAAGGAAGAAAGAGCAAGAAGCCATAGGGAAAGAAATAAGAAGCTCAAAGTCGAAAGAGATGTTAAAAATGTGGTTGAAGAAGAGAAGAATAAGAAAGATCAAGAAGAGGCACAAAAGATAAAAGAGGAAGAAGAATAAAGACAAAGAGAAGTGTAGATAAAACAATAACAAGAGGCAGTAAAAAAGAGGAAACAAGCATTAAGAGATAAAAAAGAAGAGGAAGCTTTAAATAAGTATCAGGAAGAGGAAGAGAAAAAAAGGAAACAACTTGAAGAGGAGGAGAGAAGGAGAAAATAGGAGGAAGAGATGGCAAAGATATTAGAATAAGAGCTAATTTCCAAAGAGTTGGATGACAAGCAAGTAGAGGAGATCAAATCAAAGAATGTGGAAGTTGAATCAATAGTAAACACCATGGACATTTGTCCACCAACTCCTCTCACGGGAGGACATATCCCATTCAATGAGATGGGTATCATGACATCAAGAGAAGTATTTTGGACATCTCCAATTTCAATTTCAATCATCTCAAGCATAATATCACTCAAGAGAGGAGGAAATACTTTGCTAATGAGCAAGATCATCCCATATCCATCAATCTAGAAAGGGACACCATTGAAAACACAAGAACCAATATAAAAGCAATAGCTTCAACAGTTATGGCCTTTGCAATAACTACGAAGAATAATATTAATTATTTCACTTTTGAAGTCAAAAGGTTGAAATAAATAGCAAATGCACAATAACAACATGAACAAATCCTTATAGAAAATCAAAGTGTGTCTTCCATAGATTCCAATAGAGAAGTTCTGCAATATGCAATCCTTAACGAATTAAAGAAACTAGTGGAAGTGATGAAGTGGGTATACGCAGAAATGATAATATTTCATAATATAATATCACCTTTGTTTGAGATACAAAAGGAGTTGCAAGAAAGGGTGAGGATATTGAGACTTGCTCACATAGCTATAGATTTCATACAATAATAGGGCACTAAATACTCTAATTCGCCGACAGAATTTCCTACGAAGGGCAGGGTAGAAGCTGAGATAGAAATAGTGGAAATGAAAATTCTTGTGCAATCCCACAAACAACTAAGTATTAGCATACTTAATACGATATCAACCTATATAAATTTTCATACTGGATTAGAGGCCCTAGTCCGAGTACACAATATACCTTCTATTTTTGTACCTGGAGAAGTGAAGCCAAGAGAAGAAATCAATTGGGAAGCTATGAGAAGCATTGGATGTCATAAAGTGCTACTATACAAGAAGGCTTAGGAATCCATTCTTCAATATGTTGTAGAGCCATTCAAAATGCATACCAAATTGACAATGCTTTGGAACAAGCTACAAGTGGTTTCAAAGACAGTATTGCTAGATGATTTAGATGTAGAATAAGGTATGACAAAAAGCTAGCACATAAGGTGAAGGACATAATAGTTGAGTAAAATGAATGGTATGAGAATGTCACTAAATAGATCCATATCGAAGCACCAGAGCTATTCATTACACAAATCTGCACATGAATGTATTTTGTTTTTCATAATTTTGGTCATAATTTTGTAAATGATAAATTTTATAATTAGAGAATGAAAAGACATGTAGAATTCAAAAGGTCACAAGGAAGTTGAAGATTCATGAAGGAAGTCTATGAGTCATAGGGGAGGTGAAAGTTCACCTCATTTCTTATAAGTAGACCCTCATAGCTAAAGCAAATTGGACTTTTAGCCTTGGTTTCTCCTTGTAAGCATATTGTAGAGAGATTGTTATCATTTTGAGAAGAATGTAGTAGCTTTTATGTTCGACTATTAGATTGAGTGAATGCTTCTTGTAATTGTGCATTCCAATACTTCTACTTAATCCACAAAATCTCTTTGAGCTAGGCAAATGTTTCACACATATATCATAAGGCATTGTAAGACTCTTCTTGTAATGGTTAATGGTATGTTTTTACATTTATATGTGTTGAAGACAACAAAAGATTTTTTATCTCTAACACAAATATTATTTGGAATTGTATTCCTTCATGCTTTAATAATCGTTGTTGGTGTAAACTATTTTCCAATCAATTAACAATTATTTTATTTACATGATATTTATTTAGAGTAATTCTATCATTTTTATGGTGAAGGTTCATGTTATTCACTTTACTCATAGTATTTTTGTATGCATATTATCTATAAGTAGTTCACAAGGCTATTGTAACTTGTATTTATCAAAAGTTATATTGGTTTTCTCACATATTGTTGATTTGTGCCAAAGCATATCAGAAATTAAATGAGATGGAAATTGGGAAAATATATCGGATGAGACTCCTATCCAAACGATGTAAGGTCTATTTGGGACTTGATATCAAGGAGATATTGTATCATTGACAGAAAATCTAGGCCCATCAACATACTTTTGCACTAGGAGGGATGTTATTGTAAGGCAGGTCAATTATAGCACTATTTTCTTGATTCATCCCAACAAGGAAACAATTGTCCAAGTTGACAAACATCAAATACACTTGAGATTGAGGAGCCAATTCCTCACAGTCCTAAATGTGATTTTGAAGTCACCTACGATCAATTAAGGTATTTATGCCTTGTCACCCAAGAGTTTGCAAGAAAAATTGGAATACTCTTGGTTAGATCAATCCTCCCTCATAAGCGTTCAACCAGAAAGAATACAAATCATGATGGTGTGCTAGTCACTACAATGAAATATTTGGAACGCCTCCTTGGATTATTTAGCATACTCAATTGAGAGGAATTCAAATCAAGACAACAAAGTAGCACCCAATTATGACAAACTAAGGGGAAATCGTGAAAACATTTACATGCAAGAGAATGAAGAGTATAACGAGAATGATATTTCATATTTTGACAATGATGATGTGAGTAAAACATGGTTGATGATCAACAGTTGGACTAGATGGTCAAAGGGCCACTAAATATTTTGGGTGTTCTACATCGTCTACCACATCATCTAGAGAAATTCCATACAAAACATGATCTAGATAAGTCCACAATAGTTGAGGTTCAGGTTAATAATTTTTATTTACAATGAAAATTGTAGGATGTATGTTATGATGATGTGGCTTGCAGACTCTTCCCATACATAGGGAAATAGAACATAAACTTAGTATCATAATATTCTTTTTAATTTCATCAATAATTGGGGAGGGTTTAAGAAGGCCTTTATAGAGAAGTTTTTTGATGAGAAAAATCAGGCCATGTTGTTAAATGAACTGAGCAATATTAAAATAAGGAACAAAGAGAAATTCAAAAGATTTTAATAAGCAATTTACCACTATTTTGAATAAGTTCCCCATGGATTTACAACCCCATGATTCTATCATGTCAAATTATTATACTTCATCTTTTCCAACCAGCATCTCCATTTTTTTCAAGAGAGTTAATAAATACACTTTGGTGGAAAACTTCAATGAAGTTATAGCTATGGAAAAGGACCTTAAAGTGATTGGAGTGATTACTAATCAAGAAGATTTGAAGAGCACTGATAAGAAGCCTCAAACTTCCTATAGTGAATAAAATGACAAAGATACTTTTGATATGGAAAGTATAATTGAATATCTCAAGCAGCTAAACAATGAAGTATCTAATCTCAAGAGAAAAACTAGTGAAAAATATTCTAGTAGTAAATATTTCAAACCCCTTTTCAAGAAGAACACTAATCAGCCAGCTAAATAAACTCAAAGCTCTAATTTACTCTTTAATGTCAAGGAATTTGATATGGATAATTATTATACATTCCATCAAGAATCCCACTCTGACAAAACATGTCCACAGTGGAAGCATAACACGATTGTAATGATAACTAACTAGATGGTCAAACTATGGAAGAGAAATCTAAACAGTTGAAGGAAGAAGATGAACCTTCTCCACCAAAAATTGATGCTAACACTAGAGAATATTCCTATTGGACCTATTGATATGTAATGAATCATAAATAATTGGTGAAGCATTAGTTAATGAAACGACTCATGCACAAACACCTAAGAAATATAATTTGAGGAGTAAAAGACCCAAACTTGAGCCCAAGGTAGAGGATAAAAGGAAACTGTTTCTAATGATAATGCTACCTCCCAATGATCTAGATCAGGTTTCAAGTGCTTAATCTTCAACTAGAAAATCTTCCAAGAATTCTTCAAGAAATGGTTAAAACAAGACTAGCACACCTGAAGTAGCAAGCAAGGTTTCTCCACCAACATCCACTTCTTAGCCAACCAAAGAGGAGAATGTATCATCTGATGTTGATTACAATATTATTGAAGATGTGAATAAGGCTTGAGAAAACATATATTTTTATGAATTAGCTAGGTTCCCTGGCTAAAGAAAATTGATTATCAAGACTTTTGCGTCAATTCCTCCATCATAGAAAGAAAATTATTCTTCCAAAGCTTCATCATTTAGTAATTCTAAAACCACTGGTAAGTTTAAAACCACTACAAATCTTGAATCCATAGTAAATGTTTCTAATGTTAAATTTTGGGGTATGACTTTGAAATCATCGAAAAAAAAGAGAAAGAAAATGTTGTTGTAGAGGCACTCTCAAGAAGGGATGAGGATGTGGAAGCATTGCTCTATTCCATTTCTATTATCCAATCTGACTAATTAACTGAAGCAAGGGATGAATAGAAGAATGACGAAGAGGTGTGAACACGCATTCAAAAGTTGCAGCAAGATCCTAGTACATTTGATACATTTATCAGGGAAATGATTCATTATGGTACAAAGATCACTTATCTCTATGTAAGAACTCCCAACTCAAACAAAATACTCTTTTGGAATTGCACACCTCTCATTTAGGAGGCACTCGGGATTTTTAAAAACTTACCATAGGGTAAAGAAGGATTTTCTTTTTTTAGGATGGCCTAAAATCCGCTATTTAGAAGTTTGTGGAAAAATGTTTGGTTCCAAACAAATAAAGTTGATATAATTAAGACCCCAAATCTATTACAACCTTTATCCATTCTAAGTCGACATTGGGAGGAGGTATTTATGAATTTTATCACAGGCTTACCCAAGTCCGAAGGAAAGAGCTTCATCATGGTGGTAGTTGATAGAACTACCATGTATGCACACTTTTGTGCACTATCTCATCCTTTCAAAGCCATTACAGTTGCTAATACATTTATGGACACAGTTCAAAAGTTACATAGAAACCCAAAAATTATTGTGAGTGACAAAGATCCCATTTTCACTAGAAATTTTTGAAGACAATTATTTTCTTGTCTTGGTACTCAATTAGCTCATAGTTCATCTTATCATCCTTAATCTAATGGGAAAACTAATATAGTGAATAAATGATTGGAAGGATATATTCGTTGCTTTGTATTTGATAAATAAACACAATGGTTCAAGTGGATACCTCAGGTAGAATGTTGGTATAACACTTCCTTCATACTGCAGCAAAAATGACCACATTTATGCCACTTTATGGATATCGTCCACCATCCATCACAACATATCTAAGAGAATATTCTAAGGTTAAAGTAGTGGAAGATCACATCGAGCATCAACAACAAGTTCTCCAACTTTTAAAGGATAACCTGACTCTAGCGCAGAATCGAGTGAAGCAACAGGTAGATCAACATCACAATGAAAGAAGTTTGATGTAGGTGACCAGGTATTTTTACAGCTACAACCATACAAACAAATGTCCATCAAGCAAGCTAAGAAGGATAATAAATTATCACCCAAGTACTATGGTGCTTACAAGATGTTTCAAAAGATTGGTACTATGGCATACAAATTGGAGTTGCCTAGATATTCTCGGGTACACCTAGTTTTCCATGTTTCATGCTTAAAGAAGGTTATAAGTGACAAGCTCCAAGTTCAAACAATATTTCTAGAACTTGATGAGGAAGGAAAAATCATATTGGAGCCTGAAGAAGTCAATGAAACAAGAACCTGACAGCTAGAAAATTGATCAATTTTAGAGTATCTCATTCAGTGGAAGAACTTACATTCCAAAGATTCCATATGGGAGGATGAGAATTTTATACAAAATCATCCAAAACTACTCAAGTGTTGAGGACAACACTTTTTTTAAGGAGAGGGGAATGTTAGGTCCATATAATACTAGTGTAGCCCCCATATTTTTATTCGTGTTCCCCATGTAGCCTCCATAATTTGATTGTTGTGCCCCATAGAAGCCCATTATTGTTATTATTGAGTCCTTACATTATTATATTTATGTAGGCCCTAATTATATTGTAACCCTTTAGACTCCTATATATACCAAGGAGGTATTGTCATTTGAATCATCTAATAATCGTTCATTTATGTGATGTAAAAGGAGGCATCCCCCTCGAAGAGGCTTATTTTCAAATCATTGAGTTATATTTTCATCTATTTTGTGGTCTAATTTCACAACATTCCTTCATTCTTATTGACATTTGAGATTTTTAATTCCAATGTTCAAAAATTTCTTGATTCTAGAGCATCTAAAAATGTTATTCCTTTATCAGTGGCTAAGAAGATTAATGCCAAACTGGAAAAGGCAGATGTTAAGATAATATAGCTTGATAGGTCTCAAGTTCAAGTGATTAGGGAACCAAAAGATGAATTGACTACACTATCTTCTGATTCTCGAGTTCATTAATTTATTGATATAGTGGTTGTGGACATCCTAGAAGCATATGGTTTGCTCTTAAGTAGAGACTAGTCAAGTAAATTACAAGGATATTTTTCCTCTGACTTGTCTCAGTTGTGGCTCCCATAAAAGGGGAAGAATAATCAAGTTAGGGTGTGTTATAAAAAAAAAAAAAAAATTGATCATCTAGCCGTAATTTACTAGATGGCTCAAACTACACCATGTAGAGCCAATTTTACCATAGTAAACTTGCTTTCACTATAAGAAATTACTTAATAAACCACATTTGTTAAGTCATTTATAATTAAACCCATGAAGAATAATTAAATAGATCATTATTTATTTAATTATATTCTAGGAATAATTAATTAAACCATTGTTTAATTAATATTCCTTATCACATTTGACCTAATTATGAGAAATAAATAGATAAATAATTAATTATCTTAATTTTCTCTAGGAATAATTAATTAATCACTAACTAGTTATTATTCTTTTCAAGTTTGACCAAATCCCTTAGGAATAATTAAATAAATATTTGTTTGTTTATTATTCCTTAACGGACATTCCTTGAGATTTATAAATAAATCATTTATTTATTTATTATTTGTAAATAAAAGTATTTAACCAATATAAATATTTTTTCCCTCCAACTAAATATAATAAAATATTCCAAATGGTTAATTCTAGAATTTGGTTAATAATATTTTATTATTTTCCATTATTCGAGAATAACCTAATATTTTGTTATAAATTGAAGGTTACATTCATTCTTCACTTTCGATTATTTTCATTGTTGCACTCACTATTGTAACTCTGATTATTATCATTGTCGCACACCATTTTCTTTTCCATTTGAGTTCTCACCGAGCTCAAACATTTTATTTGTTGGGTTTTACACATTATAGAGGAGAGAGACTCTACAAAAGCTGAAGACATTTGAGGATAGCTAAAAACCCATCACATAGAGGGGAATTAGTAACATTATTTGTTCCCTTCATAAGTGTTTAATAAACTATATTCTTTATATATCTGGTTTCCATTGGATTATATATCCACAACCTAAAGTGGTTTCTTTTCATACACATTCGTGAAGAAAACACAATAACAATTTGGCGACTCCACTGTGTTTTTAATTCTGATCCGAAAACTTGGTTGACCTTCAGTTTTCAGCTTATAATTCTTATTTTTCAGTTTCTTAATGTTCTTTACTAGCTTTCTAACCCTAGATCAGTAAAATTTCTAACTTCCACAAGTTTTTTGATCTTTTCCGTAGGTCACGGGAACCAGTGCGACAGAGATGACAAATTTTACTGTGACTTTCCGAATGAGAATCAAGGAACATGATTCACACTTTTCGGCCCCAAAAGTATGACCTAGAGGTCCATAGCATACTTTTGGCCTAAAAAGTATGATATCCCAGGAATCAGGTCAGTACCTACGATTTTTAGGGTTTCTGGGATTTTTTCCAATCTGTTTCTAGGTTTTGTTGAGAGTTGTCTATTGGGTTGGTTGACCATTGTCTTACCTCACTTAGGTCTTGATTTACTCTAATTTTCTCGTCGAAGTGGAATTTATCCCCTTAGGGCTTCTAATACGCTTCCACCTTTATAGGAGGAGTTTAGCTAAGTAATAAGTCTGATTTTTTGTAGAGCTTTCGGCCATATGTTCCAAATTTTTACCTTCCTGTTTCAAATCTTCAAAGATAGGTTGCTTCCATCCAAAGTTTCATATTAAACCTTCTTTGGTCATTAGCCTTAGGGTCTCATCGGTTTCCCTAGGTTTCACACCCATCTCCCTATATTTTTGTAGTGCTTTTCCCCCTGGTTTTTTGTTGTTACTACACCACTTTCTAGTAGCATAGTGTCATTTGATCCCAGTCACACCGACACTTAGATATCTTGGCCTTTTTTGTGTGTTTTCAATTGATTTCACCACCAACCAACACAGAGTTTGCAAACCCAGTTTGGGTAGGGTTTCAGAAAGTTGATTTGTTGTTCATTTTCTGTTTTTAAGTTCAGTTTATTTCAACAATATTTTTCTTTTTTCAAACACAATCTGGGCTTAATTAATAAACGCACTTACACATACAAGCACACCTTAAGTGAAGGGTGCTTGGTTTACACCACCAGCCAAGACTTAACTTAATTAATTTATCTCCCAACACAGAGACAAAAACATCTTGTTGATCTCCCTTCACCATTTTTGTGTCACTTGTCTCTTATAACAATTGCGCCACCCAGGCATTTGTCGCGAAGACTCTTAGGCCTTCATCCCTAGTTTCTGCATGGGCATATTACTCATTCCCGCAGGGTTCGATTTCATAGTCCTCCGAGTCCCCATACCGACTTTTATTTTGGTTCATATGATTCCTCATATGATTCCTAGCCTCCTCCACCATGTACCATCATCATGTCAAGACCCACTGAAATTGTAAGAACCCAACTTGGTGTTGGCTCCGGTTCTACCCCCATGGTCACATCTAACGAAACTATCTTAGGAACTATTCTGGAAGCTCCCATACTACCTTTCATGGTTGGGTTAAGCCTCTCAGATTTTAGCAAGTTGATTAATGACCCTATACACCACGATACTGGTTAGCCAACTATGCCGACTAAGCTTCCATCCGACATTCCCAAGTTTGAGGGTAATCCTGGAGAGGACCCCACTAATCACGTTCGCTCCTTCCATATGTGTTGTTCATCCAATTCCATCACTAGTGATTACATTCGTCTTCAGTTGTTCCAATGCACACTCACTAGAAATGCTGCAAAGTGGTATGTAGACCATCTTGCCACCTCTCATTCCATTTTTGTGATGCTTGCTAAATAATTCCTCTAATATTTTCAGTTACCTCTCTGATACGACACTTCTACAGAGCTCTTGACTGCATTCTGTCAGTCCTTTGCCACCCATCTTTTTGATCATGTCCAAGAATGGTGTAGATGGAGGAGCATGTGTCGTGCTCCACCCTTCGAAGATAGTGTCTACCTCGATTGGTTCCTTAAGACTCTTTTATTGCCTATTCCCAAAGATGTAACGTCTCATTTTCTTCAGACCGAGGAAGAGGCTCTCCAAACTTCTCTGAGATATGACTTAATTTATGCTCAATCTGGTTATGTCTATACCATTATACCAGACCTCCCCCATCTTGGTGATGTCAATGCACCAAGGGAATCTCACACCACTGATGGTATCGTTGGAGCTATTTCACAACCTTCACCATATACCCAATAGAGTTATGGCTATCCACAGGGGGGCACCAGTTCCTCTAATGCTTATGCCCCTCCTGCTAGCAACATGTATTTAGGATAAAGCACATCTTATGCATTCACCCAACCACATCAGCAAATGTCAGGTGAGCTAGTGATTAACCTATCCTCGGAGTCAAGTGTTTTCATAGTAGAGTGCAAATAATCCCCAAAGTTCAAAGAAAATGAACAAGGGGAAACGTAAAAGGGTAACCAAGGTTAACAACCTAATGAACCCTAGGGGAACCAGCCTAACACCAACAACCAACAACATGGTGACTAGCCCAAGCAAAACAAGGCTATTCGTATGATCAATCCTTGTGCATGTTGTTGTTTACATGTCCATTATACTCATGAGTGTCCCCTCTTACCCCAGATGCGCAAAATGTGGGAAGCCCAAGCAACCTCTAGAGGTCAACCGCCCATGCAACAACCACCTCAGAATCTTGCACCATCCTAACCGTCCATGCTCACAAATCCTTTCCCTCGGCAAAGATTTGTTGTTTCTCAATCTCAGCAAGGTCGAGCAACCCACCTTCCCCAACCTTCTAGTCCCGATGACTACCAAATCCTTGTGATGAATTCTGACGAGGTCAATACCTCTAATATCAACTTGTAAAGTCAGTCGTGTCAATATGAAAAGCCATCGACTTCGTCTGCCACAGAGTCGAAAACCAAAGAATCTACTAAGCCTCTTACAAAACCAAATGGTCCACTACATATCCCTCAACCTAAAGTTGAATCAATTCCTAAGATCCCCAAGGGACCATTATGTTGTAATGCTACTTCTAACCAAGCTACCCATACGTATAGTATAGTAGATGGCTTGGCACAATCACCCATTGCCATGTCGACGCTGGAAGTCCTCCATTCATGCCCATCTCAAATGAAAGATATACTAACTACTTTGGGTGTAGTAGATCCTTTAGACGAGCGTTTGATTATCTTTCCTATTGATACATCAGAACATCCTCCATTACCTCCATCCGTTGCGTTCCAGATACCAGTCTGAGTTCGTAATGCCATCATCTCTTGATGCATTATTGACGAAGGCACATCCACCTACGTGATGTCTGCTGATGTTTGGAAGAAACTCAAGTCACCTGAGCTTTCCCCATCCACCATCACTTTGTATGCTTGGGACAGTCATTCCTCCTAGCTTCTTGGCATGTATCACAATTGTCCAATAACTCTTGTGGGAAAGATTGTTCATGTTGACATTGAGGTTATTTATGACCCTCTCGATTAAAATATTCTCTTGGGTCATAGTTACACTTATGCCATACCAGCTGTCCCATCTGTGGTTTTCTGCAAGATGTGCTCCCCCCGTGAATGGAAGATCATCACCATCGATCAACTGACATACTACGAGATGACATCCTTGATCTCCCCTGAGTCAATTATCTTGTCGATTTCTGACAAATAGTGCTCTACCCCTCTCGCCGGTGTCTCACCCAATGTCTAAAAGGATTCCTCATTATTAGGTGCTTTCCTTGGTCCTCCCCCTCCTATCTCTGATCCTATCTCTTTGAGTGTTTGCATGTTACAAGCATCACGTGATGCTCCAAAGAACTCTAGTTCACATAATCCACAACCAGCACCTTAGCACCTCACGGTTACCATCTCGGTCGAGCCATCCAGATCCACCCCCCAAGACCTCCTCCTTTTCTGGGTGCCTCCTCTTTGTTCGAACCAGGAACTGTTCCTCCATGTCTCAACCATCCAGGAGATGTTCCATCGGGACATTACCCTGCAGGAAAGATACCTTTCTTGTTTCCTCCTATTAGAAATTTTTATGTCCCTATCATGGCTTCGTTGTTCCTCTCTAACATGATTTTGGGGATCCCAATGTGGTACATTGATCCCCCTATGAACACTCTGCTTTGTCAGCTAAGACCATATCATGCTTTGACCCTGGTTCAACTGGTCCCTACGACCCCTGTTACTGCTCCAGTTCCACTGCCACCTCGACAGGAATCCACTCTTGTTTCGAAAAAATCTAGATAGGGGGGCAAAGCCAAGAAAAAGGAACCTAAGGACAAGGCTCTCCAAACACCTCTAGCTGCCAAAACGCCAAAGCCGATACCTCTGTGTGCTTTGTGTAAGGTTGTTAGGCATGCCACCAATAACTATCTTGAGCTTCCTCGTCTCAAAACTTTGGTTCATGAAATGTTCCCTGAGTCAAATATCCCTAAGTTCCAAGTTACCTTACCGGGACCATCCAAGAAACTCAAAACGTTGCGCACAAATTACTCTTGTGCCTTGTGTGATCATTATGGTCACTATTCTCATTGTTTCCCTCGTCTCAACGAATTTGGTGATTTCCTTCAAGCGCTTTGCAAATACAAGGCCACTCGTAGTGGATCATCTACTCCTCTACCTGTGGATTCTCGTAGCCCTATTGTACCAAAATAGGGGGACTTTGGTCCTACCATTGTGATCCCTCCCCTCGATGTTGAGATGATAGAATCTACAGTCCATATCCTTTACTTGTCATCATCCTTGAGTTCCTCCCAGACAAAACTTTTGGAGCTTTCTACATGCACCTCTATTGAACCTCCTTCATTAGAAACCCAGGTCTCAACATTAGTATATTTTCCATCTCCTAGCTCGTCGTCTACGATTCCAGATGATGCATATGCGAACCTTCTTTCTTAGGATGATGCATCAGGTACTACCGCCACATCATGTAGTCAATTTTCCTCCCACCCACCCATCTTTCATTCTGATGGGAACATCATGGAAGCTCGATCTACCCCTGACTACTCTTGCACTTAGGAAAGGGGGCATACCTTCTATAGGCTTTTGAAGGCCACCTCCTTCCTTATTCTCCCAATGCACTCTACCTCAAGAAATTTCATTCATTGCATATCCCATTGATTTGTGTGTCTTTATTTCTGTCATGAAGTTATGTAGGTTGCATCATCTCATATGTTTTCTTTTGTGCCTTTCAGATGGATCCGTCATCCACACCATGTATCGGTTATGCCAACGGTGTGAGTCACTTCTCTAGGAATCTACCCTCGGTAGCCCAGGAAATTTTTACCCCCTACATACGTTAGTCCACTTGAACGGCATGTTCATTGGATCTTCCACCAATAACCAGGCCGAATATGATGTAGTGATAGGTTTGTTAGTTGATGCCCTTGCCTATCTCATCCTTCATCTTCATGTTCGTTTAGATTCCTTGTTGCTTGTCATGCAAATGAATGGTGTTTATCATGTGCATAACCAATTCCTATTTAGAAAATATCTACAAGTTAAGCCATTGGTACGTGAGTTTGAAACCATCACTTTCAGTCATGTTCCTAGAGCACAAAATAACTATGTAGATACCATTGCAAATAACATTATAGATTGGCATTTATCACAAATATACCATAGAAGACAACTATAAACAAAACACATGGTGAACCATCATCATCATATAAACACATAATCATATTCTGTATCACATAAAACATATAATTTTTTGGAGCCCATAGCTCTGAATACAACTGACATGCCCATAGTATGTTACAAAAATCAAAACAAAGGGGACCCACATGTCCCATCCCTAGTCGCTGTCTGGCAGATCCTGCATCAAAGGCTCTACTCCAACTGCCCGTAGATCAAGTTCTACCTGACCAGCCATCGCCATGTGTTGCATGATCCCTCGCTACTCTGAGGGAAGGCCTGTACACTCATCTATGTACCGATCGTCTAACTCATGCCACCCATGCTCAGAAACTCTGGTCAGGAGCACATCACACCTATGACATAGGTCAACAAGTAGAGCACTATCATTTGGACCCTAACATGATGATGATGGTCCCTAATCTGTAGCACCCGGTGTTTAGAGCATTTGCGACGAGTCACCTTTTGCATCCATGGAGTCTGTTTTGTGTCCCATTATATCATGTCACAATATTCCATCCATCTTTGCATCCCATTCATCTCATGTTGCCCATTTTGGCCTTCCATCATACTGTCCACCATCCCTTCTTGAGTCGAGTCAGTTACTGCCAGGTCAACCATACACTTTATGCTCTGACAAGGGAAGTCATTTGTTTGTCCCTCAGGCCCATTTTTTCCATTGTCCCTGGTGTCAGTGCATCATTCACATTACTATTTCCCCTCATTCTTTAGTTGAGGGTCCTCATTGCCTCACCTATGGCAGGCCCTATTCTGTCAAAATTAGCACATCTATTCTAGAAGAATGACCTAGAGCGCAGTGTATCTTGGTTCTAGATTCCACTCTCGATTAGTGCCTCAGATCAAGAAAAGGGAATCATCGTTTCCCTTTGACTTGATTGTTTCATATCCATGATTCATACACTTGATGGTCTAGTGATGCAACAGATTGTACCAGTGATTCCTAGGTGTGTGTGAGATGTTTCAGAGCTCATGAGGGGCTGGCCCTTCAGGTAGCCCCCCACATGCTCGGATGACTTCATATTATGCTACAGCCTCAGATGTAGTTTCACAGATTTGATGGGTTCGGTTCCTGCCACTTGTGGTGACCATGACATGCATGTCTCCTTCAGATGATCCATTCAGTTTGCAAATCCCTTTCCTGTTCAGTAGGGCTTCTTTGGTTGTTCTACCCTCCCTCCCACCCATTGTTTGAGGGAAGGGCCATTATATCTCATCTACTCATATTATTGTATTCAGTCTTGGCTCATGTTTTTTCCAGGAACGTTATGTATATGGGACACATTATATTATTTTCTGGCTCAGTTTTTCCAGCATGTCATGTACCATTCAACATGTATTTAATTTCTCAGTTTCATGTTTTTGAGCACATCATTATTTTGTAGTAAGTTATCTTGGCAGGTATAGGTATGCCTCCCCTGCCTCACTAAGATTCAGTACCACAACATAAAAGGAAACTTGCATTGGTCTCGCCCCCTCTGTCACTATCCTCTTTTGCTTCAGCTCCATTGGTCTCTCTCTCTCTCTCTCTCTCTCTCTCTCTCTCTCTCTCTGTGAATCCACTTCATTGTGTTAGAAAATTATATATTATACAGAAATGGAACGCATAATCTATTGCAGAAATATAAACACATAAAACACATAAAACAAGAGAGAGACAAATGTACGTGGTTCACCCAATTTGGGCTACGTCCATGAAGAAACAATCAATCCTTCCTTTTATATTATCCATCAAAATGAAGAGATACAACCTACCACAGATTCGCTATAATTCCCTCTTCGCTCTCAATCTCCTCTCCCTTCCTTGCTTAGAATACCCATATACATAGACGCAATACAATTCCCTCATATATAGCGAGGGGTTGCCTTCTAGGGCAAAAAACCCTAAATTAAACATAACTTCTATTGTCAGATTTCCGCCTAATGAACTACCCAGATTGACTACAAAATTACAACATTTTACAATGCAATTTTACATTTATTTTTAGCTTCGGGGGTGCTTCCCCAGATCCCCCGCCAAGGGGGGGCTCCAAATAATCATCGTCGCCCCCCTGGACCCCCTTGGTGGCACACATTTACAGGGAGCGTTTCCGCCACATTACGGACTGGGGTCCAATGTGACGATACCTCTGAATAAAGAAGATTTTCAGAGTCCACATCCAAGATATTGTCTAGTGATTGTGTCCTTACAACATACTTCGGTCATACGTTTTTCTCCTAACACTCGTATGTTGGGGGGCAATCTGTTATCACAAAAAAAATGATCATCTAGACATAATTTACTAGATGGACCAAACTATACCATTTAGGGCCAATTTTACCATCGTAAAATTGCTTTCAATGTGAGAAATTACTTAATAAACCACATTTGTTAAGTCATTTATAATTAAACCCATGAAGAATAATTAAATAAATCATATTGATTTATTTATATTCTAAGAATAATTAATTAAACCATTGTTAATTAAAATTACTTGTCAATTTGACCTAATTATATGAATAAAAATAGATAATAATTAATTATCTTATTTTTTCTAGGATAATAATTAATCATTAATTAGTTATTATTCCTTGTCAAGTTTGACTAAATCCCCTAGGAATACTTAAATAAATCATTATTTGTTTATTATTCCTTAAACACATTCCTTGAAATGATAAATAAATCATTTATTTATTTATTATTTCTAAATAAAAATATTTAACCAATATAAATACTTTTTCCCTCCAACCAAATATAATAAAATATTCCAAATGGTTAATTCTAGAATTTGGTTAATAACATTTTATTATTTTCCATTATTCGAGAATAACCTAATATTTTGATATAAATTGAAGGGTTTTACATTCATTCTTCACTTTCAATTATTTTCATTGTTGCACTCACTCTTGTAACTCTAATTATTATCATTGTTGCACACCATTTTTCTTTTCCATTTGAGTTCTCGTTGAGCTCAAACATTTTATTGCGAGGTTTTACACATTATAGAGGAGAGAGACTCTACAAAAGCTGAAGACGTTTGAGGATAGCCAAGAACCCATCCCATAGAGGGGGACTGGTAACATTATTTGTTCCCTTCACAGTTGTTGTTTAATAAAATATATTCTTTATATATCTGATTTCCATTGGATTATTGGAGTTACTTGCACTTATTTTACTATTCCATTTTGTTGTTTAACTATAATTATGGCATAGATCAGTGCTTTGGTAGGATTTGTTTCTATCATTTACTGCAAATCTACAACATTTAGCAGCCATTTTCATTATTTGGGTTGTTTGTCATCCAGCCTAAAGTACCTTCTTTTCGTACACATTCGAGAAGAAAACACAATAGCAAGGTGAATAATGAACCTCACATGAAGTATGTAGTCACAAAACTAAAGGCACTCATCAATCCTATTAATATTGCACATGAAGTCTAAGGAAATTTCTTTTTGTTATGGAACCAGCTCACAAATATATAGATCAATGACTTAAAAATGATCCTCTTTGAGGGGGAAACCTCCTTTACATTACGTAAATGAACAATTCTCGGATGATTAAAATGAAGAAACCTCCTTTCTATATATAGGAGTCTAAGGGGTCACAATATAATTGGAGCCTACATAACAATAATAATGTAACAACACAACAATAACAATAACAGGCTTCTATGGGGCATAATAATAACAATATGGGGACTACATGGGTGCAACAATAACAATAAGGGATACACTAGTATTATAGGGACCTAGCATGCCCCTCTCCTTCAAAAAAGTGTTGTCCTCGACACTTGAGTAGTTTTGGGTGCTTCTTTATAAAATTATCATCCTCTGATGTGGAATCTTCAATAGGTAAGTTCTTCCACTTGATGAGATAGTCTAAAATTGATCGATTTCATAGCTATCGAGTTCTTGTTTTCGTGATTGTTTCAGGTTCCAATAAGAATTTTCCTTCCTCATCAAGTTCTAGAAATAATGTTTGAACTAGGAGGTTGTCACCTATAACCTTCTTTAAGCATGAAACATAGAAAACTGGGTGCACTCGAGAAGATGCATGAAGCTCCAATTTATATGCCATAGTATCAATCTTTGCAACACCTTATAAGGACCATAATACTTTGGTGATAATTTATTATCCTCCTTAGCTTGATTGAGTGACATTTGTTTGTATGGTTGTAGCCATAAAAATACCCAATCGCCTACATCAAAACTTCTTTTGTTGCGATGTTGATCTACATATTGTTTCATTTGATTCTATGCCAAAGTGAGGTTATCCTTTAAGAGTTGGAGAACTTGTTGTTGATGATCGATGTGATCTTCCATTGCTTGAAGCTTAGATTTCTCTCTTAAAGATGATGTGATGGATGGTGGATGATATCCATAAAGTGCCATTAATGGGGTCATATTTGCTGCAGTATGGAAGGAATTGTTATACCACCATTCAGCCAGAGGTAACCACTTGACCCATTGTGTTTTCTTATCAGATACAAAGCAACGAATATATCCTTCCAAACATTTGTTCACTATCTCAGTTTTCCCATAGGATTGAGGATGATAAGATGAGCTATGAGCAAATTGAGTACACAGGAAATAAAATATTTTCATCCAAAAATTTCCAGTGAAAATGGGATATTTGTCTCTTGCAATAAAATTTGGGTTTCCATGTAGCTTTTGAATTGTTTCCATAAATGCAGTAGTAACTATATTGGCTTTAAATGGATGAGATAATGCACAAAAATGTGCAGACTTGATAAGTATATCAAATACCACCATGATGATACTCTTTCCTTCAGATTTGGGTAAACCTGTGATAAAATACGTTGAAACCTCCTCCCAACATTGACTTGGAATGGATAAAGGTTGTCACATATTAGGGTCTTAATTTTCTCAACTTTATTTTGTTAGAGAACCAAAAATTCCGCCAAAAACTTTTGAATATTAGATTTAAGGCCATCCCAAAAAAATCCTTCTTGACCCTGTGGTAATTTTTCAAAAATCCTGAGTGCCTTCCTAAGGGAGAGGTGTGCAATTCCAAAATAATATTTTGTTTGAGTTGGGAATTCTTACAAAGATATAAGCGATCTGTGTACCATAATGAGTCATTTTTCCAACTGAATGTATTAGATGTACTGGGATTTTGCTGCAACTTTTGAATGAGTGTCTGCACTTCTTCTTCATTCTTCCATTCATCCCTTGTTTTAGTTATCCAATTTGTTTGGATAATAGAAATGGCACAAAGAAATGCTTCCACATCCTCATCCTTTCTTGAGAGTGAATCTGCAACAACATTTTGCTTCCCTTTTTGGTAGATGATTTCGAAGTCATAACCCAACATTTTTGTGACCCTTTTTTTGTTTCTAAGAATTTTTAAATCAAACAATGATATCTATGCTTCACTATGCCCTTTAAGTCACATCAAATTGATTTTTCAAACCAAAGCTATGCAAAATTTAAAAACTACACACCTTTTTCTTGCTTTTAGGAGTTAGATATTGCAGTTTTTGTATTTCTATAATTGTGAATCTTCAAGATCTATAATTTTTTATTGTAGTATCCCTTTGACTCTTCTTTCTAACCCAACAAGTTAGACCAATATTGGATTCTTTAGGAAGGATTTTTTTTGCAATCTCCCATGATGACCTGATTATAGACTAGTTCAATATATTAACATGTACGAAGTGCCACATGTCACTATTTCGACCTTCGGCCCTGAAATGATACCCAAAAATCTATAATTCGTCCTATTTCTTTCACTTTTTACTAAATTCAAATCCGATGCTCAGAGAGAAATTTATGATGATTTTTCCTAGGTCACCTGTTTGAGATGGAATTCTGAAGCCTGTAAAAACCCTAACTTCCTTTGATCATATCTCCGAAAATATAGCAATAAAATATATGAATTTCTTACAAAAAGTTCACCATGATTTTGAATCCACGTGGTTGCAATTTCAGCTTCTGAAGCTTCATAGAAAAAAATTATAGTGAAAATTCCACGATGACATGTTTGAAGCAGTGAAACCCTAGAATCCAAAGCTCTGATGCCAAATGTTATGAAACCGGATCACAAATAGATATATCAACAACTTAAAAATTTTGCTCTTATAGGGGGGAACATCCTTTACATTATATAAATGAAAATTCTTGGATGATTCAAATGACAAAACCTCCTTTTTATATATAGGAGTCTAAGGGGTCACAATATAATCAAAGCCTACATGACGATAATAATGTAAGGGCACAACAATAACAATAGTGGGTTTCTATGGGGAAAAATAATAACAATATGGGGATTACATGGGCACAACAATAATAAGAAGGGCTGCACTAGTATTATAGGGACCTAACACTTTCTAGCATCAGATTTTGGATGTTATCATGCATTTCCATCCCTTGTTCCATTAGAAACCCGAGTGGAACTTCTTCCTTTCCCTTTAGCTAATGACAATTATTCATGTATCAAAGATATAAATAGTTGTAGAATTGAGGCTTCTGTGATCCATCATAGTTATAAGAAGAATTTCGGCGTAAATCACATATAGAAGACATTTGTCGACGCGTTTCGAACCAACCAGTGTGGTTCATCATCAGGACAAGTTGAAGAAACAAATCCAGTCCAGCAAGTTAAATAGTTTGAGCAGAGACTCCAACGGCTAACAAGATAAACGGCTAATTTGACTTGAGGCCCAGGTCAAATAATTAATATTATTATTATTTTTAGAACTAAGATAAATTAGGTAAGAATAAGTAAATGGTTGGTTTCTATTTATAATAATTCATTTATTTATTCAAAATTAAATAATTAAATACATATATAAATATTATAATAGGATTAAAATTATATAAATAAATACGAAAATAATCAAGAATGGTTAAAAAGTAAATTAAATTATTTATTACTAATTACCATTCTTGTTAATATTAATTCCTTTTCTTATCTATAAAAATAAAATAGAAAGGGTTAGTTTAATTATAAATAATTCATTATTTTACTAAATTGTTATATATGTGTATATACATAAATATTCTAGTTAATTATAAATTAATTCATTATTTTTACTAAATTGTTATTGTGTATATACACATATATAACAATTTAGTAAAATAATGATTTATTTATAATTAAACTAACCCTTTCTATTTTATTTTTATAGATAAGAAAAGGAATTAATATTAACAAGAATGGTAATTAGTAATAAATAATTTAATTTACTTTTACCATTCTTGATTATTTTCGTATTTATTTATATAATTTTAATCCTATTATAATATTTATATATGTATTTAATTATTTAATTTTGAATAAATAAATGAATTATTATAAATAGAAACCAACCATTTACTTATTCTTACCTAATTTATCTTAGTTCTAAAAATAATAATAATATTAATTATTTGACCTGGGCCTCAAGTCAAATTAGTCGTTTATCTTGTTAGCCATTGGAGTCTCTGCTCAGACTATTTAACTTGCTGGACTGGATCTGTTTCTTCAACTTGTTCCTGACGATGAACCACACTAGTTGGTTCGAAACGCGTCGACAAAGGTCTTTCTATATGTGATTTACGCGGAAATTCTTCTTATAAATATTTTAAACTATTAATAGTAATTATGATATCCATATTAAGTCTAGACTTATCTCTCTTGGCCCTTGATATATTCAAATTTATGTTGGATTTAAACAAGTATATTTTTAGGGACTCTAAGGAGGTTACATTTTGGTGGAAAACAATAAAAATCTGGCACATTTTTGTCAAAATATGAACTAAATTTTCGGAACAGTGAGTTACAACTGGAAAGTTTTGAAACTTTGGGTACCCAAAGGGTTTTTTTGATGATATTAGATCAATTTCCAGAATCAAAAACACAATTCAAACACTCACAATTAAAATAAATAAAATTAAAAAATTAAAAACTAAAAACTTAATACGAAAATATTACCCAAAAATTGATCTAGCCATTAACATACACATCATCTAATATAATATTTTAACTCTAATGCAACTACACACCTTCTAATATAATATTTTAACTTTAAAGAAAATACACATTATCTAATATAATATTTTAATTAAAATTGTTTATTATTGAAAACCATAAATGAATTTCCTCTCGATGAGCCATGCGAGATGCCCACGGAGTTCATGATGAATGGCTTCGTCCATGAAATGTCTCGCACGGTCCACCTTCTTTGTTGTTAGGCATAACAAACGGTAACATACATACGAGGAGAAATGACACCATATCACACACCGTCCACCCTCTTTCTTGTTAGGCATAAGCAACGGTCACATACATACGAAGAGAAATCACACCGTATCACACAAACTACAACATAGAAGAGAAATAAAAAAAAAGAGTGATGGCATGCAATTGCATGATTGCATGTATTAGTTGTATGATTTGGCTTAGTTTACAATTAATAGTATGTTACTCTTGAAATCTAATCTCAACTAGGTAACTTGAATTTTCTGTGTGAAAAAAATATTTTGAGTTGAATTTTCTATGTGAAAAAAATATTTTGGGTTGATTGATGATCACTTAGTGTTGAAAAAGTTACACCCACAACTTGACCTCCACTAGTTCTTGTCATAGTAAGAACTAGCTAAACTCACAATAACTCAAATTAAATAAATGACAAGATCCATGTCACCTTACTTAACTACCTCCAAGTATTCTGTTGAAATAGAAATTCGAATTTTAATCTAGTTTGACCAAGGCAATGTCAAAACTAAATTTTCTTGTTTCATTTTCAACACTCCCTGTGATAAATAAATATATTATCACATATGTCCCAATCCATATTCTATGGAACTCAAATTTTCCTCTAGACAAGGCCGTTGTCAAAATATTTGCATCTTGTTCCTCTATCGGAATGTACTACAACAACAGAATTCACCTTTGCACACAATATCGTAGATGGTGATACCAGATATCTATATGCTTGGATCGATCATGAAATACTATATTCTTAGAGAGTTTGATACAAGTCGGATTCTCAAACTAAATAGCTATAGCATCCATCCTCTGAAAAAATAACCCAAAAGGAACTGTCCTCATTGAGATAGACTCACATGTTGCTTGACTTGCAGCCATATACTCTTCTTCTGTTGAGCTCAATGTCATGACATATCTCTACTTCTTATTGTACCAAGAAACTATTGTGGACCCAACACTCAAAATTCTTCTTGAAGTGCTCTTCTTATTTGATGGACTCCCTCCCTAATATGCATCTATGAAGCCTTGCAGCTTCACTCCCTCTATCTGTCTATACAAAATACCAAACTTAGTAGTGCCTCTTAGATATCTCAACACATGTTTTGCTACCTTCCAATATAGTTTGTATGGCTTAACTATTGCTTGACTAAGCTCGTTAACTTCATAACCCATGTTCGATCGTTTATTCACCAAATACATAAGTGAACCCACAAGTTGCCTGTAAATGGTAACCTCCACTACTTCACCTAAAATAACATCATCTTTCCTCCAATTTCCATCTAGAGTATTTTCCATGGGTGTGCACTTTTCCATGTGGAACCTCTGAAGTGTCACTTTGGAATACTTTCCCTAAGAGACAAACAATTCTCCAAATCCTTTCCATACTTCCAATCTAAGGAAGTAGTGCATGAGGCCTATGTCCTTCATCTCAAACTCTCTTACAAGGTCCTCCTTGCAAGAGATGATTATCTCCTCATCACCAATAAGGAATAATTCATCAGCATACAAAACAATAATCAATAATTTACCTTCTACCACAATGTCATAATGGTTTTCATCTGCTTCACTTTTGGTGCAGCCCAAACCGATGAGATAGTTATTGATCCTAGTATACCAAGCACTGGGTGCTTGCTTGAGTCCATACAATGTTCGCTTGAGTCTACACACATGTGACTCTCTATCAAAGGTATCATATCCCTATAAATGCTTAATATACACCTCCTCCTCAATAAATCCATTCAGGAATCTTGTCTTCACATTCATCTAGTGGATCTTCCACCCCATCTGCATTGACAGTGCTAGAATTTACTTGATTGACAAGTACCTTGCTACTCGAGCAAATTTCTCCTCTTAGTTAATTCCCTCCACCTAACAGAACCCATTGTCCATAAATCTGGCCTTTTGTTTCTCTGTTCTTTCATATGTTGCATGCTTTACCTTGTAAATATATCTCAAACCAATCGTTGATTTGTCTCTTCATCAATGGACCACTTCCCAAACATTGTTTTTGACAATGGAATCATATTCCTCTAACATAGCCTCAACCCATATTGGTTACTCCACATCTTCCTCGAATGATGATGCCTCTGTCTCTATAATATCACTCATCAAAGCCATGTAGCCAATGTATCGATCCAGTGACCTTCTTTGCCTGCATTGTGATGTTTTTTCTCCCACATTCTCTTTAGTATCCTACAATAATATGTCATCTTCCCTATTCCGCTTCCTTCCTTCTTTGGATGTCTTTTCTTGGGTGGATGTCTCGACTCTCTCCTCCTTTGATTGTGGCTACTCCAAAACTTCCTGATGTTCTTCCTTTGGAGCCAAAAGCTCGTGATCAAGCTACAACTAAAGCTCTGTCTCAAGTGTTCACCTCATTGCCTTCTTTTACCTTATTCTTTTATTCACGAAAAAAAATAAAAAATAAAAAATAAATTAGTTTTATATTAGATATAACATGTTGTTTACATATATCATAGGTCACATGTCCATCCAAATTTAGTTGGAATGTTGTATTGCAAAAAGAAATAACATCAAAATACCTCCGTAGTTTAAGAAAGTATCTCAATACTTATACCTTAATAAAAAAGAAACCCTAAAAAGCTAGTTATAATCATTGTTCCACATATTCCTCTTATGAAAAAACATATTTTAACCCAACATTCCATGATTTGTAGTAACAAGGGCTAATGCTCAGTGAATGGAAAATTTTCCACCATGTTGATAGATGGAATTTGTATATAATTTGTACTCTAACATACCAAAAGGTAGAAAAATACAATCCTTAGATAACCTATTGGAAATCGAACTGGATTCCCTACATGTATATGTAATTTTCATATTAGTGAAGTGTTCCATGATTTTCTGAATTCTACCCAACCATTTGAAAAGGAGTCACAGGAATAAAGTATATATATTAGAAACCCACTCCACAACTTCTTGTAAATCTCCAAAGACTTCCAATTGTACCAACCCAAACTTGCATGCATAAAAAATAATTTGCCAAAGTGCTAGAATGCCATCTCGTATATTATTCCCATTACTCCCATTCCAACATATATGGTACATAGTGGTCACCAAAATGATTATGTAACCATGATTGCAAATCCCATCCTTAGTTGCACCATCAAAATAACCCTACAAAAAGGGTGTGAAAGTTAGTGGAGGACAAATGAGTCTCATAGTAGGTGCGCATCTACCAAAATTTGCTTCCCTATAATATGCCATGATGCAAACACACCTCTTCTAGATAGTAGGAAAATTGTTCTCAAAGATGAGTGGTTTGAATGTTTTATATTCAATTATACAACCCTGAATACAATTAACCATAGAGGAGCAGTTCCAATCTTCCTGTAAATGCAACATATTAAATACACCATTCCAAAATAATTTGTCAAAGGAGCATCAAAGAAATAAATGAGTTTGGTCTTCCATCTACCCCATACAATTTAAATAACAACTAATCCCACTGTGTCCTCTACAGAAAAAATTGTCTTATGTCAAGATTATATTTTTCCAAATGAGGCAAGCCAAGACTTGTAGCTTTGTTGGAATATTCCACTTCCATATTTGCATAAACAATTTTATGGAGGAATAAAGAACAGGGGGCAGGGGGAATGTAACAATATGCCTCTCTTCCCTTTATTTTGACCCATCACCAAATTGTCATTCGATACATATTTATCCTCCTTTTTAGTGATAAACATGCTTGCATGTTCGAGGTATAGGGCGTAGATATTCCATCTATCTACAAGGTCCCCATACAATCCAATTCTTCTTGGGAGCTACCATGTGACAGTGTAGGTTTTAGTCTATTAATAATGATTTTAGAAATAATTTTGTATAAGATGTTGCAAAGAGAGATAGGCATGTAATCAACAAAAGTTGATGCATGTGAAACCTTAAGAATCAATATAATGAAATTGGAATTAATATCTCCAAGGATATAACCAATCTTTCGAGATTATTATGTAGTCGCCAATATATTGGTGCGCATAATATCTTTGAAGTGTAAAAATAATTCAATGGGCTAGCCATCAGGCCAAGGGCTTTTATCGCGAGAAAAGGATTCGATCGTAGCCTGCAATTCTTCCATTGTAATGGTATGAAATAACATAGTATTTATGTTAGCATCAAAAATAGTCGGATATGAATCAATGACCCCCATTAGTTGTACAATATCCACCTCTGCTCTAACTCAATATTTATTGAAAAAATATCTCAATGCCTGATCCTCAATGTCAAGAAGGGTAGATAAGAAATTACCATAAATATCTTGAATTTTCCATCTAGAGTTCTCGCTGCGGCGCTTCGTTGCATAATTATCAAACAATTTTGTATTATTGTCTCCTCTCAATACCTAGAGAGCATGAAATTTTAGTTTACACTCCTCATCCTATAATTGAAAATTTGCATTCTTCCTCTTTTTTAAATCCAAAAATCATAATTGATGCACCACCAGGAAATAATCTACATTTGAATGATAAACCAAAGTACCAAGTATTTTATGAATAGCCAAAATTTCATCAATATGCTTCCTATTTTTTATTTTGAATCTAGTTACTCATACAATTTGTAAGAGCCCTCAACATAATCCAAATAATTCCTAATAATATGTGATCAAGGTGCTCGATCCTAATGCTCGAAAAGTATGCACTAATGAATCAAATTCAAGAAATTTTAAGCAATGGTGATTAAATTTGAATGGGATACCACCGCAATCCTCATCTACCTGCCACTCGAGTATGATATGAAAATGGTCTGAAATTCGGGATGGAATAACCCAAGATTTTATGGACCCTAATAACTTCACCAAATTTTCAAGAAGCAAGAAACAATCAAGTACCTCAGCGATGCTTACGAACCTAGCCCATCCATTTATCTAGGTCAGAATAAAGGGAGCTGAAAATTTATCCACCAAGTGGTTCATACCAAAACTATCACTGAAGAACCCTGCCAATGAGTCTAGTATACAATGATCCCGCGCAGGCCTCATTATCTTCAATGGTGAAGCTCAAATCCCCCACCAAAATAAGGGATCCCATATTTAATAAGCTGCAGGATTCTAATTTATCCAAGAAGTATATTCTAGAAGAATATGACGCATATGTATTAAGAATATTAAATCTATCCTTTGAGCCCCTAATGAAAATAAATAGGAGTATACCTGCAAAGGATTTATGTGCAATAAAATTCACGAGCTTAGGATCCTAAAAAGCCATAAGACCACCAAATAAACCCAAAGCATCCACTTCACATACTTGCCACCCAGGAAAGATGTAGAGGACAACGGGCCAAATTTTGTCTCCAATCATCATCATCTCTTGTAAAAGGATAATAGAGGGCTGATTAACCCCAATCAATTGTTGGAGTAGGAGGATTTTCCGGGAACTCCCCAAGCCCCTAGTGTTTTAAGACATGATTATCATGGTAAGCCATCATAATTAGGAAAATAATCTGTAAGGGCATGAATAGGAGAGAAATAGCTAACAAAAGATTATTTATTAAAATATGTGGAACAAGATCTAGTGTTGTAAAATCGTTGTGAAGATCAGTATCAGCCCCATTTGAACAATTCAATGGTTTCGAACACCATTCCTTCATAAGTGTCACATTACAATGAGAATTGGGACTAATAGAAATCATAGGAGAGGAGGATGAATGAATCAACAAGGTCTCTAGGTGGATTTAAGGGTGAAGGCGAAGAAACTCAATATTACTCCCCACTGAATTAGTAGGAGAAAGGTCTCTAGAAAAAGTCCCAAATTTAATGTGAGGAGGGTCAAGACTGACAATGAATGAGTCATCAATAACGAAGGTCGTCGCATTCACATTAAAAGGTAGAGTGTGTGTGGATTCTAAATTTTATGAAAAGAGATAAATTTCAAGTACATATAACAATGAAGAATGTTCAATACAATCAGAATGTGGTCGTTGAATATCGAGAGAAATAATATTTAAAGGAAGAAATGTAGAATTATTAAGAGAAATGACACTCGATATTAAATAATTATGAATATGTTACTCAAGACATGTCATAGATGGTGTCATTTTAAACTTAAAAGAGAGAGAGTGTTGGCCAATATCCTAATTCATTGGAGAGTGTACATATGTCAATAGACAACCCCATCATAAACAATCTCTAATATTCCATATTTCCAATTTCCAAATCTATAAGGGCACTCGGCAATAAGATGTCCAACATTATGACAAATGAGGAGGAGAAAAGGAATTGTCCAATCGTTAATTCACTCCCTATTAGATAATCCACCCCAATTAAGCTCCACCTTTCTATGAAGGCCAGTAGCGAATTCCACCTACACCAAAGGCCATGTGATACATTTATCTCCTTTTAATAGTCTCATTCTCCAGGAAAGAAAATTTACCAATGGAATTGTCAATGATCATCAGTGATTCATGTGACCAAATTAAGAGGGTTAAACCAAGGAATTTAGCCAATTCCAATTTCTTTCATGGAAATTCTAGATATGGATCAAAGGCCACATGTCAGGGATATAAATAGAGGAAGCCAAAACCTTGTACCCAATACGATCCCAAAATATTCACATAATCGTCATCATTAATAAAGTGGAAAGAGAACCACTAATTATATAAAATGTTGAAAAGAGGAGAGCTTTAACAATACTTCCTCTGGTTTAACCAGAGCTTCCTAAATGCCTGATCTCTTTTAATTTCCATGCCCAAAATATAGTTTACAGCACCAAGATCTTTCATGTCGAATTTGGAGGACAATTGGGTCTTCGAATCCTGGGTAATTTCTTTGTCATTTCCAACCAGCAACATATCATCCACATACAAGACCAGATAAATAACACGGTCACCAATTAATTTAAAATAAACACAGTGATCTTCTTTGCTTCTGTTGAAGCCAAGTCCTCGTATAAATGTATCAAATTTCTGGTACCACATCCTTGGTGACTGTTTTAACCCATACAAAGACTTGTTTAACTTGCATACCATTTCTTTCTTAACCTTCACCGCAAAACCTTCAAGTTGCTTCATATAGATCTCTTCTTCCAGATCCCCATGAAGAAATGTTGTCTTCACATCCATCTATTCTACCTCAAAATCAAAAGCAGCAGCAACAGATAAAAGTAATCTAATAGAAGCTACCTTGGCAACAAGAGAAAAAATATCACCTAAATCAATTCCTGGCACCTGGGAATAACCTTTTAATACCAACTAAGCTTTGTATTTCTCCACCTTTCTGTTTGCATTTGTCTTCTTCTTGAACACCCATTTGCTGCCAATGGGTTTCCTTCCAGCCGACAAGTCCACCAGATCCCAAGCCTCATTTTTGTGCAAAGATGCCATTTCATCAACCATGGCCTCTTTCCAGAGTTTGCCATCCTCTGAATCTACTACTTCCTTCACAGTTCTGGATCATCATCATTAATAGATAAAGAAAAATTTGAACAGAAAGCATGTGGACTATACCTTCCAGTTGTCTTCTTTCATGAACTGAT
>APFE031375038.1:78788-95837 GCA_000404065.3 Pinus taeda
TACCATTGATCCAGACTTAAATAGGAACGCAACAAATTACAGAGATAACCATAAACACAGATATGTAGCAGAAATAATACTTCATTTCATTAATTTAAAATATTGAAATATGCTTATAAACAGTAATGGAAATAAACCAGCTAGGGCGATGGTAGCTTATCTCTGAGAAGAGATGTGGTGGCTACTTGCCTTTGAACTGTGTTACAATGAGTCTCAAAGGCCTATTTATTGTTGAGAAATAATGGAAAACCCTTAACATTCCAAAACCTAACTGTAGAAGATGAATCGCCAAACTGTGGGCCCAGTTTAGGTAAATTGGTACATCAACTTCTCGGGGTCGTAACTTTGGCATACGATCTCCGTTTGATGCGTACAATAGCTCGTTAGAAAGATCTATCCGAGCACTACCACTTTGGGAAGGGAAACATCTGTCCATGGACCCATGTTGCCCCCAGATTTCCCAAAAAAATGTCGTTTAGGGCCTCAAAATGGCTCCGAAAGTTCAGGACCCGAAAAAACTACTAAAAATAGTAAGTTGTGCTACAATTAAGGAAACTAAAAATGCTGAGAGAAATAATGGTGGGGGTCCAAGTGGACTTGGCAGGTGGCCACCAAGATCCACCTGTATCAATAGCAGTGAAGCGAGTTTTGAGGTATTTGCGTGGCACTAGTAATTATGGTTTGTGCTATCAAGGAAGACCAGGATTGGATGGAGTGTTAGATATTCGTGGCTTTGTTGATGCAAATTGTGCTGGAGATCTGGATCAGAGAAGATCTACAAGTGGGTATGGGTTTAACCTATTTGGAGGTGTAGTCAGTTTGATGAGTAAGAAACAATCTGTAATGGCACTATCAACTACAGAGGCAAAATACATGGCAACCACTCATGCAAGCAAGGAAGTTGTTTGGTTGCAAAGATTATGTTCAAGTATGGGGTTAGTACAGGGAGCTATAAGGATAGACTGTGATAGCCAAAGTGCAATTTTCTTGGCAAAGAACCCTACATATCATTCAAAGACAAAGCACATTGATGTTTATTATCACTTTGTGAGGGATATGATAGAAGACAAAAAGGTGTTACTGGTAAAGGTGGACACTTTGAAGAATACTGTAGATGCATTGAAAAAATCTATGAGCTCTAAGAAGTTCTCTTGGTGTAGAGAAACAGTGGGTGTTGCAGGGCTGGATAAATTACTTAGCTCTCTTGTGGTCCCCTGTGGAAAGAAAACAACAAGTGGGAGAATATTGGGTTGTGTTATATTCTTTCCATGACTAACCCATGTAGTTAACTGGGGGTTTAGAGGGGGGGCAAAGCCCCCTTTTGTTGTGCTGATTGTGTAGTGGGGGGGTCACAAGGGGTTTGAGGGGTCCAGGTAACCCCCCTTTATGGGGTCCGGGGCAGCGCCCCATAAAATTTTGTTTTTTGGACCCTATATTAGGTTGGGCAGACCTATCTATGGTTTTGTGCATGATTTTCGCACATGATTTTTGGTCTGTGGTTTTGGATGCGATGGTTTTCGGTCCATGGTATTGGATGCTTCGGCGTGTATAAATATGTATTGTAACATTGAAAGGAACATAATGAAAAATCAAGCTGGTAGTCCCGATTTTGGGATCTAGGGGAAAATCTCTGTGTATATGTGTTTTATGTGTTATGCTCTCACATCATTTATTTTCTGTATTTTAGAATTTGTATGCAGGAAATTTCTGTACAGGGTTAAAACTTACATGAAGTTATTACATTACTACACATATAGTCTAGTTGGAATGGTGTGGACATCATGGGGGCCTGGAATCTATGGTGGACAAGTGCACACTAGCATAGGATTTGCAACCTACCTATATTGATTTGTTGGTGCATCTGGATACAGAGGAACAAAACCATATTCACTAACACTACACCCCATTGGTCGCATGCCACAACCAATCCCATATCTACATTTCATTGCATCCCAGAGGATGCCTGTGCACCTACTGCTGGCACCATCACCACATAAATTATTGATCGTGATACTCCATGGGCATACTTTGATGGCTCAATGTAGCATCATGGTTGTGGCAGGGGAATCCTCCTTCACATCACTAACACCCATTACTATAAGATCCAGATGGGTCTGGGTGCTGGGACAAATAACTATGCATAACTCATTTCACTCTATCACTTATTATTTTTTGCACTTGTAAAAGGTTATTGTCATTTACATATTTTTGGTGACTCATAGATTATCATAAAATGGTTTAATCAACAATATGCATGTCACACATATACACACTCCAACATATTTTGGATGATGCATTGATGCTGAGGACTCAGTATGACTATATTTCTTGTCATCATATATACATGGAGCGCAACAAAATTTCTGAACAACTATCCAAAGAATCCACTCTCCAGTTAAGGGGAATCTGGTTGATTAGAGAACAACATGGCCAAGAATACTACTATTACTACCATCATCCATACACTGAAGTGCAACAAAACAGGGTCTTCAAGTCCTCATTTCATGACATTTTGGAATTAATTTTGATGTAATTATTTTTGTTTATAGTATATCTCATGTCTATATATTACAGAACTTATCATATGTATTTATCATAACAGTCTCCCACACTTGGGATTGACTCATTTTTGGACAGTTCAACACAGCCTGTGGCTTATGACCACTTTTACTACATATGTTTCCAACATCTTCAGCATGTAATTTTCAACTATCAATGAAAATTATGATTTTTCCACGGGAAAAAAAAACATAGCTCGATACAATATTTACAATAATATACACATATATACATATGCACATTTGCTTCAACTAGTAAATAAAAGGATATTATACCACATCCACAACAACAGATTCCAGAGGATATTATACCGTCAAAGTAGTACCAAGATTCACCTCCTTCTTAGGAAGTCCAGAATCCACTACCAAAATCAAATTATGTCTACAATGTCTAACGCTACAATCCTTACACTACTTGTTCTCTCATTTAACAACTACCATCTCATTGTTCTAGGGCACACTCCCAATGTGCTTTTGATTCAATCTGATAATTATAATGACCAAAAAAAATCTATTCCTTGACCTTCCCTTCTCTTCTTCCTAGTCCCTCGGGAAATCCGGTCACCCCCTTTCGTGCAGGCACTCACCTTCCAAGTTTACTGACATCCCTTCTATGCTACAAAGTCCCTCGGGTAGTCCATCCCTTGCAAGGTTTCCTCGCATCGAAAAGCCTAAAAACCAAGGCATGTACCTGCCTCAAAACCATCATACCAGTCATAGCATGATCATGGAAATCAATGGAAAATACTGGGTGCCAACGTACCATAATGTCCTTGCTCCTAAATGCTTTACCAACATATTGTTACATGTTCCAATTCCTTTTACTGTTTCTCATAACACTCTGGAAGCCAATTCCAACCACCCAGACTTATCATTTCCATGATTTCATGTACCAAACACATAATTTCCACTAGACTCAAAATGGATTGTAATAAATTCAAATCATACCCCATTGATAGCTTGTCAATAAGGTACACTTGAAATTCTATTTACTTCCTGTCAAAAAAATCCAAATTAACTCTTTGATCAAATCATCGTGTATAAACATATCACATCTGGTTAGTCCAAAACTCAACAATTAGAATCACAAACTATGTGCATAATTAAAATTGACATAAAATACGAATGCTTATATTTTAAATGGTTCTTTGCTTCTAGCACCCAAAGCCTTCTCTTCTCTTTGACCATGTGCACACATTGGATTAGTTACCAAACCCAAAAATCACCCAATGCATTCTCTTCTCTTTGACCACATGCACATACTGGATTAGTTGCCAAACCTGGCAAGCACCCAATACCTTATCTTCTCTTTTTTGCAAAGAAACAAGGGAATCTAAAGACTATACTTCCTCCTCCCTCAATACCATCAATAAGGGAGTTTAGAGACTACACCACCTCCTCCCTCAATACCATCAACAAGGGAATCCAGATACTACACTACCACGTCCATCAATATCATCAACAAGGGCATCTAGAGACTATACTACCTCTACCCTCAATATCAACAACTCAAGATTGGTCTCTTCCCAGGCTATCTAAGGCTCCAGGGCTACTATCTCAATCCACAACCTCCAAGGATCCTGAGAACCAATCCCTTCAGAAAAAATATGCATACGCATAGTGTGAAACATAACACATATGCCTACACCTGATGTATAACAAAACACATACACCTACACTTGGTGTACAACACCATACATACACCTACACCTGGTGTACAAAACAACACATGAACCTACACCCGGTGTACAACACAACAAATACGCATGTCACGATACAATGACTATACAATAGACATGACATAGTACCACATGTACACAACACAACATGTACAACATATACATAGCATTCGTATTGTACATCTAGAGACCACATCGTCCTTACCAGGAAACCTTGCCTTTAGTGTATTTCCCATGCCTTTCTGCATTCATCCACAACCTAAATCATGGTTCTATGGCTTTTTCCTCTATCCATGCTTATCCCAGCATGTCACGAATCACACTGCTTTCATTCCCTTGATGTTTCCTTCAACATTGCCTTCCATAACATAAACATAGGCAAAGTATAAGCACATATTATCAAAATCATATCCATATAATACTAACCTCATAGATCTTCTATGGCTACTCTACCCACTTGATTTCTCATAGAACAAGGAAACTTTTCATGCCATTATAATGCATAAAGGAATCATTCTTCCACAAGAATGATCCTTAACAACCTTGTTAGACAATGGCACACACACACACACACACACACATAAACATTAGCATAATCATGATCATGACATAATTACATGTATTCATAAGATCAAGGTTAAGAGAACTTCCTTTATTTGTGCAAAACATTCACAATATTGAGAAAAATTCCCAACATAGCCAAGGCATATGATGCCTCAAATCCATTTACTTTATTACCTTTCTCATGATTGTCCTGCCACTGTCCATTTACCCCAATGGATCCAACCAACCCAACTAGTTGTCATATTCTTGCCTTCAACTACCCCTTAATCATGCACTGAGCTTCATTCGGGTCTTACATTACCTATTGGGTTACACTCAACTCTCCTTGAGCTCCATTAACTTTCCTCTTTCCCCAACCAATTCTCAAAACATAGAACGCAAGAACAAGAAGAAAATCATGGAAAGCCAACAACAATACAACACCACAAAAAAAGTGGCATGGCCATGCACCAGACATAAGAAAAGCCGCAAATCAAGCACAAAAAATCACAAAACTTTCAATAAACACCATGACTTAACCCCCATGGTTCCCATTGCTTCCAAAGTAAATCTCAACCCAAGCCTTCTTCAAAATTTATGGTGGTCTCTTTTCCATGCAATTCCCTACATCATACTACCATATATACACAACTGTTAGTGCATAAATAAATATAACAATATACCAATTACCTTACCTATTGTACCTAGCATGCTACCCTGCAACTGAACACATGCCCATACCATCCCTCAAGGGACTCTTTTCCCCTTATAGATCTAGCTATAACGGAAACTAGTTTTTATGTATGCAACTAAATAACCATATTCCATGTAGCTTCCTTGACCCTAAGGTTCTTCCACGCACTTTAACCTGCTATATTTCTCATTCCTGAAGCATGAGATCCTTCCGCTACAAAATGCATTGAGGCTCTACTTGGAACTCTCCCTTAAGTTCCTCCACCTCAATGATTGATACTTGGTGACCTATCTGCTTGTTATCCACTACAACATAGATTCAGGGAATGCTCTGACCTACATCCCAAATTATTCACGCCTCTTGCATACTTGTAGATCTTAGGTCTACCATGCATCCACTGTGCCACTTTGATACACAAGGGAATGCTTCCTGAACTAATCTCTACCACATGTTTAACACCACAATGCTTCTCTTCAATTTCCTTTATTCTGCTACTCCACAGGCTGAGACCCATGTCCTCTCTCAGATGCATTGAAATTCTTGTAAATTGACACATTTTCCTTCTCACCTGCACCCTTCCAGTCACACTTGAACTCATGCTTGCACTTTGATTTCTCATAACAATGCTTCAACTTTCTGATGACTTCTTCAAATGACTAAGGCTCATCAAACTCGATGTGATCTTTAAATGATAATGGCAATCTGTTGATGAACCTTTCAGTCTTGTTTTCTCATCCTGAGCTCTTAGCCTTTCCATCATAATACCTCTCATATGGGTGTTTCTTCTTGAAGATCCTCTCAAACTCATTCCAAATCAACTTCTCCTCTCCAATGCCTCTGACATGCTTTACATTTCCTACTCGATATTTTCTTTCCCTTTGATACTGAATGTAACTATCTTGGCTTCCATGAACTCTTCTAGAAAATACTCCTTCTCACTCCTCCTATAAGGATGTTGGTAGTGATGGTGATGATGCCTCTGAGAACCAAATCCAGAATAAAATCCATTAGTGCTAGCTCTACTATCAGGTGTATCCAAATATTTTCCACCTTTGCCTATATCATCTCTATCCAACTTGTTATTATACGTCTTGCAACTTCAAATCTCTGCTCTCAGACTCCTTAGTGTATAAGCTAGATTAGGAGAATACCCTTCTTCTTGCTACTCAAACGACCTTTCCCATTCCACCGATTTCACATTAGACCTATAAGGGAGTCATGTGAACTTTATTGCACCACTCTTCTCTTCATCTCTAGTTTTTTATTGTCTTGCAAATACCATGTTAGATAAACCAAATAGAAGACATAATCAAAATCATACCTCAATGTATCTCAAGGGAGGCTATCACATCTACACAACTTGGTCTATATTAGCACGATACATAATAATATCAATAACTTAACCACAATGATGATAATCATCATGTATATAACCATAATACATATAACAACAAGTTACTATCACGCATGACTAACCGATGAACGTGCATATGACCACACTAATCAACAAGCATTTATCATGCATGTAACCAAAATAACAATAAAATGATAGGCATGTGTATAACTGTGACACATATAACAACCATTAACCATCATGCTTTCACGATTGCATGCCCAACATACAAACCGGTATGACAATATGCTTTTACCCTAAGGTCCAAGGTTGCAACCTCACTCTGATACCACTCTATAATGCCCCACCCACATTTACCCGATTTTAAAAGCTCTCATGGATAAACATGAGTTTATTTCTATTATGACATGAACTGACCTCCAAGTTCCAATTATGGAACTGGGGCCTACAAACTGAAAGCTTACTTCCATCCCTCAGGGACTACATATCACTCAAGGGCCTGAGAACCACCCCAGGTGTTCCATCCCTGAGCTAGAACTATTTTTCACTTACCTAAAATCATAATCACACCCATAACACCTCATGCATGTGGTTATGAAGCTATAATTGCACCCATAAGCATGGATACCAATGGTTATGGCCCAAATTCCTTAGTTTTGTGTCAATGGTTTTGAGATCTGTGCCACTTTTTAGGCTAGCCTCCAGACCACTACCCAGAACTATCTATAAATTTTTAGAATCATGATTAAGATGATAACAGTGCCAACCATTCAAAACTTGAATAATATCTTGACCTATACATGCCCAGTACACGATAGACATTTCCTCAAACATATGGGAAACATGAAAACTATAGGTCATGAATGCATATCTGATCATTAACTTTTGAACTTCATCTAAGAATCACCAAGAAGGCTCAATTCGCTCTCAAGTTAGCTGCAACAACATGTGTTAGCCCATGGATTCATCTAGGATTCAATAAACTATCAAATCATGAACAAGAGCCATAATTTGAGAACATCATAGAACCATGCTTATAACCAACATATAATGAGAATAGAAACCATGAAAAATAAACCATAAAATCCACATAATAACAAGTACATGTGCTAATTAATTACATTAGAAGAATAACTCATATTGACTTATGTAAAAGCCAACCAAGTCAGGGACTTCCACGTACCACCCAACCATAGGTTAGGCTGAACCAAATATTTCTTTCAACCAATCACCCCGTGCCATATTCCAAGTATGAATGTGGGATCTTATGGGATAAACCAAGAAATAATCTACTAGGGACTCCAGAGGTTAAACCACCTCCACCCTCAAGCTACCATGATTCCACTAAACTGGCTCCGAGATCAAAAAACCAAACCAAGCTTATATGCCTCAGAATTTCTTCACCATACCTTGAGTAATTTTCTTGTGTCCACCCCAAACCCTTGGTATTTTATTGAGACCACCTCACTTAGTTCCAAAAGCTTCTGACAATCCAAAGCTCAACCAAGAATGAATCCCATCACACCATGGTGATCTAGGAAATGGTAAGGGAAGTTTCAAAACCACTATCAATCTAGGAAAATCCCATGCCAATGACAACAAACATAAACAATAAACCAATGTATGTACCATGAATTCAAATCCAAACATGCTAAATTTCACATGGATATTGTTACCTGCAATCCACAACTAACTTATGTCCTTACTTGCAATTGTCCAAGATTCCTCTTTCGCTCCCTTGCTTTCCATTTCTTGCTTGTACAAATACTTGTTCTCTCTCCTTTGTTGATCCTGATCAAAAGATGAGAAAAAGTTGTCAATTATTTCTCAGGTGACTTTTTATTATTGATGTCGCTTTTTTTCTTCATTTTCCTCTAATTTCCCTTGCATGAAAAATTGTGTCTCTTCACCTTCCTTCTCTCCCATTTTCCTTATTTCCCATAATTAAATGTCGATTATTGCCTCTTTTCCTTTGTTAATTACTTTGCCAATTTCCAAAACCATTAATAAACCAAAAGTGATGCCCAGTATAATGTTTTCCCACCATTCAACTTGGAATACTTGTCCCATTACCTTGGTCTCATTTTATTTACATGGAGAATCAACCAGGGGTTGTTACAACTTAGTTGTTTGGTGAAGTCACAAGATGTGAACAAATTTGAAGTTTACTTAGTAAAGGCTTTCCATAAGGGACATTAGGTAGGCCCATTCCATCCATGTTGCAGACAAACTTCCCAAGTTAAAATCCTATTGTTTAAAGTTAAACAAGGAGTGATTTTGTTTTTAGTGTCCATTTATCTTCCATAAAAATGGTCACTACCATTTTTTATCTCCACTAAAGGAAGCATCCACAAAAGCATCATAGCCTAGCTTGGTTTTGAATTCACCATTATGAGGATTTGTTTACTAACGAAGGTCATCCTCAACATCATCCTGGATTCATATGAAATTTTGAACCATAATAGAAATATATTGATCCAAATTTGTTGCTAATTGTCTTGTGAGCCCTAGAGTCGATGAGGATATCCATCCTTCATGGCCCCAAGCCTAAGGTTAATGGGCCTTTATGTTTGAAAATAAAATGAGGTTTGTATTGTGTAGATAATGAATTAGATCGATTGATAGATGAAAGTTGTCCCATGTGCCTAGCTAATGATTAAGTCCAAGTTTTATTTTCTTCCCATTCCTAACTCACCTTATGGTCTAGTCACCAATGAGGGGGACCATGTTCAAAAAGGCCCTCCAAATCATAGAGCCATGAGAATATTTATTTGTCATTTGAAGCCATTCCTCGTAGGATGTCGAAGGAATGTACTTTGTTTTGAGGGTCTTCCTTGAAAGTGAACTATTGTGGATCAATCACCACAAATTGTAGGTAGTGAGAAACTTATTGAAGATGCAGATGTTTTTTAGTCCCCACCTAAGTAATTTATTAGGAAAGGGCACTCCATTTGACTAAGTTTATACCATTTTTAAGTCTACCTCCTTTCCATAGAAATTGAAAAAAAGTTATTCAAATTTTGGTGAGAATTCCTTTGGGAATGGAAGCAATGGAAAATCAATAAACTAGAATGATTTCAAGAACATATTTGATGAGGATAAGCCTTCGTCCCTAGGAGAGGAGTCTATTGGCCCAAAAATTTATCTTTGCTTTGACTTTCTTATGTAGCCACTTCTAGTTTGCTTATATGTATTTCACAGGCTTGAGATAGAATTCCAAGTATTTAAAATCAAACTCCATATTATATTGGGAGAAAGGAAAAAGAGTAATAATAAATTTAGAAATTTGTCCTACAATTTTTTCCAGATGAGTAAGGATTTCTCTATGTTAATAAGCATACCAATAGCGAGACAAAAATGATCTAATATAACTTTTAGGGATGAAATGTTGTCCAATTTTGTAAGTGATAATAGGATGATATCATCTACGAAAAGGAGATGGGAAATGAGTGTGCTTATATCTACCTTGATGCCCTAAAAAGTGCTTCTTCGAATGTGTTCAAAAACAAGTTTTCTCAGAACTTCAGCAACAAGAAGGAACATGCCCTCATGAAGCTTTAAAGAAAGAAGGAGGAGATTTAATGATCAAAATGGTGAAGGAAATGGACTGGATACATCCCATGATCTAATTGACAGTTTTTAGATTCATATCCAATTTGATAGGGACCAACTAGAGGAATGTCCAATTGATTATTTCATATGCTTTTGATGGCTCCAATTTAATAGAAATTAATAGAGTTTTGTTTTTGACAATAGAATGGATAACTTCCTATGCAATTGAAACAACATCATGAATCTGGTCCCCTTATAGGGAGCCAAATTGTTCTTCCAATATGATCAGTTAAAGAAATGTTTAAGATGCCTCACAACGAACTTTGAAATGATCTTATAGATCATGTTACAACATGAAATAGGCTTTTAATCATCAAAGGATGTATTTATTGATATTTTGAGGATGAGAGTTAGGAATGTTGAATTGAGAGACCCCAAAACTTTGCCTAAGTTTTATGGCTCTTGAATAACTAGAAGGATGTCATTCTAGAGAAAATAATAGAAGGTTGTGTAAAATCCTATAGTTGGACCATTATGTCCAAGGATTTCCCTTTTTTCATTGAGAATAGAGCCGATATAATTTCTGCCTTGGTCACTTCTTCAACGAGCGTCTGGTTCATTTCTTCGAAGAAAGAGGGATGAAAGATACAGAGAGTCTCCAACATTTCTTGAATCAGATAGCCTATATGTTCTTCAAAAATACATTTAAAGTGTTTGATCCCTTTAGACGCAATATCATAAAACAAGTGTGCCAAACTAGCATCATTCCTTTTGATCTCAAAAACAAGTTTTTTGTTTCATAGCAAATTCGTGGAAAATTTATATATTATTATCACCTTCTGTAACCTAAATCACCCTACTCTTTAACCTCCAATCCATTTCGTATTTATAGATATTTATTTGAATTTAAATTCCAAGGGGTGGAGGTTGTCTAAGGATTAAATGTAGAAATTATCCTGAGGAACTTCTTTGTTGATAATGTGAATGACATTATCAATGTCCTTTAACCAAGCTTGATGTGGTTCTATGAACTTGAGTTCCCATCCCTTTGCATATGTTTTAAGGTGAGAAACATTATCTTCTAATTGGACCATACACGAGTCAGGGGTAGAGAGAGATATATGAACCCAATAATCTTCTAGAATATTGGTAAAGGCCAACTCATATAACCAAGTGTGTTTGTATAAAAAAGGAAGAGGAGGCTTATGCTTTCCCTCCTCTAATTGAAGTAAGATAAGAAGATGGTATGAATCTCCACCTGATGTAATTCACGACTAGAAAAATACATTAAAATATAGGGAAGAACTAGAGAGCATGAAACAATCCAATATTTTAGCAAATCTCCTCTGAACCAAAACTTTGATTTCATTGAGTGGGAAATTTTTTAATAGGCTTTAAGTCAACTAGTCTAAACCTAGAGAAAAAAATGGAGAGGAAACCCTCGATAGGATCAGGGTGTGAAAATTTTACACAAACTTCTTGAGTAAATATTGTTAAATCGATATTTCCCCATAGAATCGGAGAAGGACTTGCGAGAATACCCTTAGACGCTAGATCTTCCCAAAATTTTGACTTATCAATATATAGCTCGTAAATGTTTAGGACAATGAAAGAGATTGAGGTGCTTAGATTACAAAGAGACAAAAATTGTGGAGGGCGAGTGTAGGAGCCTATCACACAGAAGTCAGGGCTCCGCCTCGTAATGAGTCCTATGGATAAGACCTATTAATATGAGGAAAAAAAAACCCAATTGGGGACCCCAAGTTCAAGAGTGGCAATTTCCCAACTGTAGTTAATCAAAGTTTCTTGGATAAGGATGTTGTATTAGCATGAATCCAGGATGAGTCATTTAAGGGCTTGAATATTTGGGGAATCTCATAACCTCTGACATTAAAGAAGATAATCTTCATATTTTGGAAGAGGGGAGGGTTGTCCCTACTCTAAGGGCCTTTGAGATAGTATTTGTTTTCTAGTGATTGTATCCACCATTGCACATTGTTGTGCTTTAAGGATGTTTGATTTCCTCCGCATCATATTTGGAATGTTATAGGCTTGTGCAAGCCCTCCAAAAGAAGCCACACCTTCCTTGAGATGATCTTGGGAACATAGTTTGTAGGTTTTATGGGAAGGGATGAAATGGCCTCAAAACATGACAAAGGCAAAGAGAAGGAGGATTTTGGGTGAAGGCATGCTTATTATGAAGATTAGGAGGCTTAGGTGGTGAAAGGGAAATACTCAAAGTGTAATAGGGATAGAAACATTGAATATGACACCATGGGTAGGCATAGGAAAAACAATAGCATGTAAATTTAGTTCAAAAATGATAGAAGAATCACCATGGGATAACTATGAAGAAATATTACCTAGGAAAGGGGCACAAGTTGAAGATGGACTATTTCAAGCTTAGGAGCTATTTCTGAATGAGCACAAGTTCCAAGGTATTTTGGAGGAATATTGGTAAGAATATCAAATCCATTATCAATAGTGAAAATAGTTTTATGTTGAGGTTTTTTTAGACCACTTGTTGATGGGCCAGAGGAACAACAATGCAATTTTATGTGCCCAATTCGGTGGCACTACTAGAATTCGAAAAGAATGTGTCAGTAGTTGATAATCTATGTAATGAATAGAGGCCCATATACCAATTCTGTCTCCCCTAGAATCCCTTCACATAGATCAACTTCAACCTGCATTCAACACCATCTACTATCAACCCTTAAATCCCAATTTTTCATGAATTGTACAAAGTGAATTATTTTTTTTCCAGACACTATTAAGGTTCCTTTTGAATAGAACACCAATGGAATTCCTTGTAAAATTTCCCAATCTTTTTGGGAAGAGGTCGGTTTCTAAGCAACATCGAAATGTTTGGACTAGGGATATGCTTTACTGATAACCCAGAATGACCCCAAGACCAAAAACTAGACAATATGGTGCTTGCATCTCGCTTTGTAGAAAATGAAAGGTTAGTCATATGCAAACAAGAATATAAGATATCAAGGATATCCAATAGGAGCCTAATTAGAATCCATCCAACTATGTAGGATTTTTCTGAGAAATATTTACCTACAAAATAACCAACAAGGTTTTCGCCCAATAAAAGAGGGATTGCTTTGATATTGATATCCTTTCCCACCACAAGAGAAACTAGTGGGGGATTTTGTTGGATGTAATGTGAATGATTAACAAAAGAAGGCCTAGGAATGGGATGTGAGCCAACAGACACAAGACCGATATAATCGCGGGAGGTTTGATAGGGGTCATGCTCTTAGGGAGCCTTAGAAATCATGAAAGTTCGGAGTGAGTCGGGAGGAGACATGATGAGAAGGGAAGTATATGGGGAAAACTGGGAATTCGAGGGAGCGAGCAAGGAAGCATGACAAGGAAATGGAGTAGAGAATAATTATAGTGATAATGGGAAAGTTTGTGATATGGCTACATAAGAAAATGTTGAGGGAGAAAAATTTGTTATATAATCTATTTGTGGGTAGAAGATTGGGGAGTACATTGGGCTCATAGAAAAATCCAGAACCTCCTCCTCCATACTCCCTAATATTCTCCATAGATGATCTGTTTACAGGGATGCCAAAATCAGGGCAAAAGGGAAAACAATTGATGATGGAGAAAAGATGACAAATGGATAACAACATCACAAGAGATGGGTGGCATGATAGGTTAAGCCCCCAAAGCTATTTCACACATATGAAACTCTAGACCTTAACGTTTGATCCTAGTTGCAGGTTGGATGAAAATCGTAGAATCATGCCCTTTATTAATAAAATTATAAACAAATTTTTTCCAAAATATAAATAAAAAAACACAATATACATATCACATTAAAAGAAATATAAATAATGACTCATATTTATAACCATGATTTTTTAAATTAGGTTTATATATATATATATATTATATATATATATATATATATATATATATATATATATATATATATATATATATATATATATATATATATATATATATATATCTGTGTGTGTGTGTGTGTGTGTGTGTGTATAACGAGGAAAGAAATTGGCCTCTCTCTTAGCACAAGGGCTATGAGGCATACTCGCGAGTTGACAAGGCTCAAAGCTAATACAACAATGTTCATAGACATTAAGCCATTAAAACAATAATTATCAAGGCATTATCGATCATTATGTCACTAGAAAGGATTTGAACTTGGATGGGGAAGATAACAACAATTCCACCCAACCGCTTCAGATAACCCCAATTGACAAGAATATTTCTATATGTAAAGGCATAAAATATATCTCTATAAATTGAAGGATAAATTGTGGGATGATAAGGAGCTAGAGGGGAAATGAAGCTAAGGTATTATAAGGAGGTGATCAACCCCACTCTCACTAACCTTAATTATCTCTCTATCTTGACCATTTCTAAGAAGAAAATGAACATTGCAAAGATAAGAAGTAATTCCCATGAGCTTTGAAGTGAAATTGGGTATTTGTCTATTCCCAAAACACCTTGGGATGAAATAATTTATCATATGTGCGATACTAAGAGTGTTGAAGATGAAAAGTGCTTTCTCTTAGACTGCCCGACTCTTACTCACATATGTTCTCATTTCCAAAACATTTTCCACACTACCAAACTTCTTGATTTGTTCAATTAGCAAAACTATAGTGATCTAGGAATGCTTCTTTCCATTCTCTTTGATCATGTAAATAAAATATCAAAAAGTCTCAATTAATCTCTTACTTTCTTAAGGTCCCATAGACCTCATTGGTCTTAATGGACGTTATTCATCATCATCATCATCATATTTATATATATGAACTATTTAGTATGAGAAAGATGTTGAAGTGAAGCCTTGTTATGAAACTAGCTTCAAGAAAGATAGAAAATATAGATCAATGCCTTAGAATTCAGCCTCTTCGAGGGGGAAACTTCCTTTACATTACATAAATGAACAATTCTTGGATGATTCAAATGACAAAACCTCATTTCTATATATAGGAGTCTAAGGAGTCACAATATAACCCAGCCGACCTAACAATAATAATATAAAGCCACAAAAATAACAATAGAGGATTCTATGGGGCACAATAATAACAATATGGGGACAATAGGGGCACAACAATATTAATAAGGGGTACAACTACAATAGTAATGGGGTAATCACTAGTATTATAGGACCCAACATGCTCCTCTCCTTCAAAAGAATGTTGTCCTCAATGCTTGAGTAGTTCTGGATGCTTCTGTATAAAATTCTCATCCTCCTATGTGGAATCTTCAGCGATAAGTTCTTCCACTTGATAAGATACTCCGAAATTGATCGATTTCGTAGCTATCGAGATCTTGTTTCTGTGACTGCTTCCTGTTCCAATATAATTTTTCCTTCCTCGTCAAGTTCTGGCAATATTGTTTGAACTGGGAGCTTGTCGCCTATAACCTTCTTTAAACATGAAACATGGAAAACTGGGTGCAATCGAGAAGCTGCAGGAAGCTCCAATTTGTATGCCCTAGTACCAATCTTTTGCAACACCTTGTACGGACCATAATACTTTGGTGATAATTTATTATCCTTCTTAGCTTGCTTGAGGGACATTTGCTTATATGGTTGTAGCCGTAGAAATACCCAATCACCTACAACAAAAATTCTTTCACTACGATGTTGATCTGCCTGTTGTTTCATTCTATTTTGTGCCAACACGAGGTTATCCTTTAAGAGTTGGAGGACTTGTTGTTGATGTTCGATGTGATGTTCCACTGCTTGAACCTTAGAATTTTCTCTTAAATATGATGTGATGGATTGTGGCTGATACCCATAAAGTGCCATAAATGGGGTCATTTTTGTTGCTGTATGGAAGGTGTTATACCACCATTCAGCCAGAGGCAACCATTTGATCCATTGTGTCTTTTTATCAGATACAAAGCAACGAAGATATCCTTCCAAACATTTGTTTACTATCTCAGTTTGCCATCAGATTGAGGATGATAAGATGAGCTATGAGTTAACTGAGTACCAAGACAGGAAAATAATTTTGTCCAAAAATTTCTAGTGAAAATGGGATCTCTGTCACTTACAATAATCTTTGGGTTTCTGTGTAGCTTTTGAATTGTTTCCATAAATGCAGTAGAATTGTACTGGCTTTAAATGGATGTGATAATGCACAAAAGTGTGCATACTTGGTAAGTCTGTCATCTACCACCATGATGACACTCTTCCCTCAGACTTGGGTAAACCTGTGATAAAATCCATTGAAACCTCCTCCCAACGTTGGCTTGGAATGGATAAAGGTTGTAATAGACCGGTGTCTTAATTGTTTCAACTTTATTTTGTTGGCAAACCAAACATTCCGCCACAAACTTTTGAATATCTGATTTAAGGCCCTCCCAAAAAAATTCCTTTTTAACCCTGTGGTAAGTTTTTAAAAATCTCGAGTGCCCTCCTAAGCGAGAAGTGTGCAATTCCATAAGAATCTTTTGTTTTAGCTGGGAATACTTACAGAGGTATAAGTGATCTTTGTACCATAACGAATCATTTTGCCAGCTAAATGTATCTAACGCACTGGAATCTTGTTGTACTTTCGAATAAGTGCCCACACTTCTTCGTCATTCTTCCATTCCTCCCTTGCTTCATTTATCCAATCTGGTTGGATAATAGAAATGGCGCACAAAAATGCTTCCACATCCTCATCC
>APFE031375038.1:99468-180079 GCA_000404065.3 Pinus taeda
AAAAAGTTATAGCGAAAATGCCACAATGACCTGTTTGGAGCAGCGAAACCCTAGAATCCAAAGCTCTGATACCAAATGTTATGAAACCAGCTCAAGAAAAGATAGAAAAGATAGATCAACGCTTAGAATTCAGCCTCTTCGAGGGGGCAACCTCCTTTACATTACATAAATGAACAATTCTTAGATGATTCAAATGACAAAACCTCCTTTCTATAATAGGAGTCTAAGGAGTCACAATATAAACCAGCCGACCTAACAATAATAATATAAAGCCAAAAAAATAATAATAGAGGGATTCTATGGGGCACAGTAATAACAATATGGGGAGAATAGGGGCACAACAATATTAATAAGGGGTATAACTACAATAGTAATGGGGTAATTACTAGTATTATAGGGACCCAACAAGCCTTAAATTAAAATATACTATTGATTCAATTAAAAAGTAAAAGCTATGATTGATAACAATTATCATTCAATTGAAAAAATAATAAAAATTAGAAAGTATGATTCATAATACCCATCATTCAATTAAAAAAGTAATAAAAAGAAAAATGTATAATTCATAACACCCATTTATAGAGATTTGAACTTTTAAACAATGGAAACATTCACCATCAACCCAAAACTTTATGGACTATTTTAAAAGTTCATGTTTAAACTTAATTAATAACCCTATAATTTTTTTAAAAAATATTATTATTATTATCCAACTTTAAGGTCACGACCAAGCCAAGACCAAATTGGTGTATGAGACCCCCTTGTTTGTGGGACAAGGGACCCACCAAATTTAAGGTCACGACCAAGGCATACACCAAATTGGTGTATGAGACCCCCTTGCTTGTGGGACAAGGGACCCACCTTCGCGTGGCAATTTGACTGCTAAGTCTACGAAGGCATACATGCTCTACCCTCCTCTAGTTTTGAACCTGTGACCTCTTAAGAGGAAACACATACTCTTAACCATTATGCCCACTCAAGTTGTACAAAATATAAAATAAATAAATATAAAATGTCAAATTCAACCATAGCTATATGTATTATAAGAATTTTAATTAAATTAAAAGTTAAAAAATGAGAATATATATATTATATATATATATATATATATATATATATATATGAGAGCATGTGTTTCTTCCTAAGAGGTTACATGTTCGAAACCAGAGGGGGTAGAGTGTGTATGCTTTCGTAGACTTAGCAATCAAATCGATGCACTAAGGTGGGTCCCTTGTCCCACAACAAGGGGGTCTTGTTAGAAATTGTAATTACTCCCACATGTGGAGTTGGCTAAAATTAGAGAGTCAGTTAACTGAGTGTCGAGTGTTGAGTGTTGAGTGTTAAGTCAAGTCGAGTGATGGATGAAGAGTTAAGTGCATACCATATTTAAATTGCGAGTTAACTAAGTTAAGTGTGTGTGCATGTCAAGATATTTTAGGTCAGTCGCTAGTTGAAAAGGTTTAAATACCCTTCATTAGGTTCACTGTAAATATAAAGTTTTGTGTGATCAATAGAAGAGCCACAACTTGTGTGTTTTGTATGTGAATTCATGTTTTGTTTCCTCTGCCTTTCCAACAAATTGGTATCAGAGCGAGGTTTGAAGAGTTAAATTGGAAAATCAGAGGATAGTTGAGAAAGAGCATTGGTGCAGCAGCAGTCTGCAGAGTCGCACTGTATGAAGAGAGTCAATTTTTTTTAGGTGTTATAGCCATCGTTGTGAGAAACAACTAGAGTTACGATCTGTGAGTTGCCTCACAAAGCCACAACAGAGACGAAGAGGTAGAGAGCCTGCAGTTGTAGCTTGTAGAGCCAAAGTGTGCGAAAAGAGAAGTCACGAAAAAAAATTCGCCCTGGTGTCTGTTGGCAGCAACTGTCACCAAGTCCTCTGAGAATTGATAAGGCCTTGATAGCTATGTTGAGACTCCAAGAAAAGTCAACACATCAAAATATGCCCGCTCTTTTCAAAAAGTAAAGAGTAAAGTTAAAGTCACAAAGGTTCTTTTTGAGTTTTCTTTTTTAATTTGGGTGAAGTTATTTTTGAAAACGATTTTCTACAAGGAGGTTATAAAGTTTTATAAGGGTTGTTTATTAAGGAGCTATATTAAAGGATTTTTTTTAAACCAAAGTGCATGGTATAATAAGAGGTTTAAGGAGGCATATTAAAGGAATTTTTTTTTAAACCAAAAGAGCATGGTATAATAAGAGGTTTGTGGTTAAAGAGTATTGTGACAGAATTTTGTGGACATATATATTTTTTTGGGAAATTTTATTCAACAAGAGAGTTTAGGTCTTTTGCAAACGCTGTCAGTCTACAACATTATTTGGTTTTTTGTCAAGCATGACAATGTTTTGGGTGAAGATTGTGCCTTATGGGGGCACATATTGAAAATTATATTTTTTTTTCGGGGGCGATATGGAAGACAGCCTTATGCAATCAGAAAAGTAGCTATAAGAAAAGGAATGAGAACAGTCATGGGCCGCAAAGCGCGACTGAAGAAGACTAAGAAAAGGAAACGAAAAGAAGAGACAGAGATTGTTGCCATGTTTAGAAAGTTTTAGGCCACAACCGAGGAACTGATAAGTTTAGCAAAAGATGAAGAAGAATTTGGTGTAAGGGGGAGTGACATGCAACAACAGGTTATGTCACAAGCAAATAAGTCAGCCACAGATCTGAGAGTAGATGAGCAAGACTCTGAGAGGAAAACAGAGCTTGGAAAATCTCACTCAAAAGTGGATGATGGTTGTCAAGACCCTAAAATTGAAACCCATTATGCAAGCATGCATATGGATGAAGAAGACGCAACAAAGATTGCAGAGAGAGAAGCAGGAGCCTTTGTATGTGAAGTAGAGCAAGAACATATAAATGTTCAAGGACTCCACTGTAATGTGGATGATGCAGATGATGGTGAATCTCACTGTGATGAAACACATTTAGATGATGACTGCAAAGTTATATGTTAATTGGTGAATCCAGCCGCAACTGATGGATTTGGTGAAGTTGAAATTTTCAATGAAATTTATAATGAGCACATGCATGCTTGGATATCCTACCATATTGTGGATGAACATTATATTGATGATATGTGTGGTTTCTTTTTTGAAACAAGGATTGATTGTGGAAATATGATAAGAGCTATGTTTGATGGAGAATTAAAGGTTGAAGCTTCCACTGTAGCAACAAGATATGAAGTAGTTGGAACTGCTCATGAAGCAATACAAAATCCAACAACAATTGATGATTAAGAAGAAGATAAAGTGATTGAAGATTTTTTTATGGGAATATCCAATTACAACATAACAATGGAATAAAACCTCCATGTAGTTGAAAAGAAGGCAGATGTAGAGTAGGAAGCTCTTACTGAAGAGAGTCATATTAAAGGTGTTTTTAACATTGTCTTTGAATATGCAGGTGTTCAAAATAGCATGGGCGAAAAAGTTGAAAACAAGGTTGTTAATAAATTTGATGCAGATTTGAAGCTCATTGAAGAATGGATTCAGAAACCATTAGAACAAATTGATGTGAGTCTTAAAGCAACAACTGGAATAAAATAATTGAATGAAATGGTGAATAATGATCTTGGGTGTGCAGATTACAAGAAAAAAGTAGCAGTACCTGATGATAAAACTGAAAATAATGATATGGATGTTTCTCAAGACAAAGATGAATGCATTGAAACCATTTTTGAAAAACAGAGTCAAGCAAAGATAAGATTTTGCTATCAAGAAATATGGCAGAAAGAAAGTCAGGAATATGAAGTGCAAGAAGCAGAGCAAAGAAGATAATTTGAAGATGCAATGTTGTGGCGTCGGTTCATGGTTGAACGAATATTTGAAGAAGAAAGTCTAGTAGACAATATCATATTGTGTTTTAGCACAAATTCAAGAAAAATGAAAGAAAAATTGCAGCAGTAACAAGTAAAGAAATATGGAGCCTACAACAAGAAAGCGTAACAAAGAATGAAGCAATTTCGAGGATATAAAATTTGGAAGAAGAGAAAAAGAAAATGCACAATTGTGAAAGTCTCGAGTCATTATAAGCCTAGATGAAACATTGACCAACATGCATGTTTGAGTAATAATTGAGTCAATTTCTATTGTAAGCCTAGTAGGCATAGTTGAGTCGTGTTGATTCATGTTGAGTCATACGATCGTAATTAGGGGGGAGTGTTAGAAATTGTAATTACTGTTGCATGTGGAGTTGGCTAAAATTAGAGAGTCAATTAACAGAATGTTGAGTCAAGTTGAGTGATGCATGAAGAGTCAAGTGCAGTCCATATTTAGAGTGTGAGTTAACTGAGTTAAGTGTGTGTGCATTTCAAGATATTTTAGGTGAGTCGCTAGATAAAAAGATTTAAGTACCCTTCAATGGGTTCATTGTAAGTATAAATTTGTGTGATCAAAAGAAAAGCCACAACTCGTGTGCTTTGTGTGTGAATTCATGTTTTGTTTCCTCTACCTTTCCAACAGGTCTCATACACCAATTTGGTGGTCGTAACCTTAAAATTGGATATATATATATATATATATATATATAATTATATATATATATATATATATATATATATATATATATATATATGCCTTAGAATTGCTTTTATTTGGTTAAGAGAGCTCATCTTTTTGGAACGTAAGGAAAGAAGTAATGACCTAAAACCTAAAGCTTATCCCTTACAAACTGTAACCAATAATTCGAAGTGACATAATTTTCTTTAATATATATAGATAGATAGATATATTAAAACTATTAAATTTCATTTGCACCCAATTTATCTAAATGCAAATTTTTATTTAATGTTATATCATCAAAAAGTTACATTTTGAAAAATTGGAATATATAAATTTATTTTAATTCTAAAATGATTAAATTTAATTTTCACCAAATTTATCTATGTAAATATTTTTATTTAATTTTATATCTTAAAGAAATAATAATAACATTTTGAAAAATTGGATTCCTTTTGAAAAATATATTTATATTAATATCTATCAATTCTTGTATCTTAAACCTATTAATATATATTAACATAAATTAATAAATTAATAATAGCAGTTTAGAAGATAAATCCAACATTATAAATACCAGAGTTTTCATTTTTGGTAAGACGATTTCATAAAACTTTTTACTAAATTGGTGTATGAGACCTCCTTGTTTGTGAGACAAGACACCCACCAACTTTAAGGCCAGGGTAAGTTAGACACCAAATTGGCCTATGAGTCCCCCTTGTTTGTGGGACAAGGGACCCACCTCCATACAATTATTTGACTTTTAAGTATGTGAAAGCATACATACATACTCTTAACCATTAGGTCCCCTCAAGCTGTATAAAATATAAAATAAATAAATATAAATTATCAAATTTATCCATAATTATATGTATTATAAAAATTTTAATTAAATTAAATGTTAAAAATGCGATATATATATATATATATATATATGTGTGTGTGTGTGTGTAAAAGCTTGTCCCTTACAAATGGTCAACCAATAATTCCAAATGACCTAATTTTATTTGATATATATTTAATTTCTAAAACTTTTAAATTTCATTGGGATCAAATTAATCTAAATAATTTTTTTTTTGTTTAATATTATATCATAAAACAATTTAATTTTGAAAAGTTGGAATATATAAATTTATTTTATCTCTAAATCTATTAAATTTCATTTCGACCTAATTTATCTATGTAAATATTTTTTATATAATTTTATATATAAAAAAAAATAATAACATTTTGAAAAATTGGATTCCTCTCGAAAATAAATTTATATTAATCTATATCAATTCTTGTATTATAAACCTATTAATATATAACATAAATTAATAATAACAATTTAGAAGATAAATACTCCTTAGAAGAGATTCGAGGTTGGGGTAATGTTTAGTAAGAAGACCAGTAAAACTACTTGCAAATAAATTACAAACACCAAAACTCCCAAAACCTGTTTCATAAAACTTTTTCACTTTATCTGTTGAATTGAGGCTTCCGTGATCTATATCAAGTTTACAAAAGATTTTTCGGCGTAAATCACATGGTATTTCATTTCTTGACGCGTCACATGGTATTTCATTTGTCCACGCGTTTGGAACCAACCAGTGTGGTTCATCGTTAAGACAAGTTGAGGAGCAGATCAAGCTTAAATAGACAGAGCATATCTCCAACAACTATAATTTAAGAACAGGAAACGCCTATAACGACTAAATTTGACTGGGGAGTAGTTAGATGCACTAAGACTAGGGGATAAAAATAAGCTACTTTAATTTATTAAATTGAAAGTCATATTCCTAAAAAAAATTGAAGCGACATATATATATATATATATATATATATATATATATATAATAATTAATAACTAATTAAAAAAATATTTAATAATAAATAGAAACAATATAAAAGAACAAAAATAAATAAATATATATATATATATATAAACAATATAAATTCTTAAAAATAATTTTAATGATTATTAAATTATTAATTAATTATAAAAGGTAAAATATGAAAATCAAGTGTTAGGTTCCGATTAATAAAAAAAACAAAAAAACAAAACAAACCAAACCAAACCACTCCGTCAGATGCCAGAACTCTCGCGAAACAGCGAGATTCTCCAAAGGCTTCTAGAGACATCTAAAGCCTCACTCAACGTTCATAGATAGGAACGATCGCCGAGCCCTACAATCAAATATATATAAGGCTGTTACGCTCCATCGCTTGGCTGAATAAAACACTAGAAGTACGCCTTCGCAAAGTTTTGTGTGAAAGATTGATATCGGCGGGGTTTCTGTTATATCGTATAAGAGATTTCTGCATTTGCTCTAGGTTTTCAGGCATCTGAAATTCTTGAATACTTGTCTGGTTCCGTGTTATATTCTATTTTGGTTTGTTGCAATTTCAATTTCAATGGCAGAAGTGAACATGGGGACCGGCGAGGTGGAGACTTTTGCTTTCCAGGCTGAAATTAATCAGCTGCTCAGCCTCATCATCAACACTTTCTACAGCAATAAGGAGATTTTCCTCCGTGAGCTCATCAGCAATTCGTCCGATGTAAGTATGAAATTTAAGATTCATTAATTTTGAACTTCCATCCCCTTCCCATCCAAAGTGTACAGTTATATTTTCAGAGAATTAGGTGGGGTTCGAAGCTTTGATCACAGGGGGGTAAATTAGGATGAATCAGCAATTTATCCAATAAGTATGAAAATTTAGATTTAGATGTAAGAAAGGAAAAATAGATTTACCGACATCTGATTTCCCAATCCCTATTCCCGTTTTCATCCGAAATGCAGGGTAATTCTCCTAGAGAATTTGGTGGGGTTTGAAGCTTAGGCAATATATTAAATACTGATTATTGTTTGTGGCAATGGCTGCAGGCGCTGGACAAAATTCGGTTCGAAGGACTGACGGATAAGAGTAAGCTCGATGCTCAGCCGGAGCTCTTCATTCGGCTTGTGCCCGACAAGGCTAACAAGTGCCTCACCATTATTGACAGCGGAATAGGCATGACTAAAGCCGGTAAGTACACTGCAATTCTGATATATGATTGTCATGCTTGTATGCTTATGTTTAGTTTAATCAATCTTGAGATTAGATTATAGTGGATGTTTTGTGTGAATTTTTCTGATTTGCAATGCAATGCATAGATTTGGTGAACAATTTGGGAACCATTGCAAGATCGGGGACCAAGGAGTTCATGGAGGCTTTACAAGCCGGGGCGGATGTGAGCATGATCGGTCAGTTCGGTGTGGGTTTCTACTCAGCCTACCTTGTGGCTGAGAAAGTGATTGTTACCACTAAGCACAACGACGATGAGCAATACATTTGGGAATCCCAGGCCGGGGGGTCGTTTACTGTTACTAGAGACGTTAACGGAGAGCCCCTAGGCAGGGGAACTAAAATTACTCTGTTTCTCAAGGAAGACCAGGTAATATAAACATGCCCTGTTCTAATATCTTTCACCAGTTTGTTTCTTTTAACATTTCGTGGGCCTTTATTTAAATTTAAGTGCATGGCTTGGGGGATTGATAATTCTTTCTGAATTTGGTTGGGGATGGCAGCTGGAGTACCTGGAGGAGCGGCGGCTGAAGGATCTGGTCAAGAAGCATTCCGAGTTCATCAGCTATCCCATCTATTTGTGGACTGAGAAGACTACAGAAAAGGAAGTGAGCGACGACGAAGAGGAGGCAGAGGAGAAGAAGAAGGAAGATGAAGGGGATATCGAGGAAGTGGAGGAGGACAAGGATAAAGGGAAGAAGAAAAAGAAGGTGAAGGAAGTGTCACATGAATGGAGTCTGGTAAACAAGCAAAAGCCCATTTGGATGAGGAAGCCAGAGGAGATTACTAAGGAAGAATATGCGTCTTTTTACAAGAGTCTTACCAATGATTGGGAGGACCACTTGGCTGTGAAGCATTTCTCCGTGGAGGGTCAGTTGGAGTTCAAGGCTATTCTCTTTGTCCCCAAGAGGGCACCGTTCGATCTCTTTGACACAAGAAAGAAGCTCAACAACATTAAGCTGTATGTGAGAAGGGTTTTCATAATGGACAACTGTGAAGAACTTATTCCCGAATACCTGGGTTTTGTGAAAGGTGTGGTGGACTCTGATGACCTGCCTCTCAATATCTCCAGGGAAATGCTGCAGCAGAACAAGATTCTGAAGGTAATTAGGAAGAATTTGGTAAAGAAGTGTATTGAAATGTTTAACGAGATCGCCGAGAACAAAGAGGACTATGCCAAGTTCTATGAGTCATTTTCGAAGAACTTGAAACTGGGGATACATGAAGACAGCCAGAACAGGGCTAAGCTCGCGGAATTGCTGAGATATCACTCGACGAAGAGTGGAGACGAGACGACGAGCCTCAAGGACTATGTGACCCGAATGAAAGAGGGGCAGAAGGACATTTATTATATCACCGGCGAGAGCAAGAAGGCGGTGGAGAATTCTCCCTTCCTGGAGAGGCTGAAGAGGAAGGGTTATGAGGTCCTGTTCATGGTGGATGCCATCGATGAGTACGCCGTAGGTCAGCTCAAGGAGTATGACGGGAAGAAGCTTGTTTCTGCTACGAAAGAAGGGCTGAAGCTGGAGGAGACAGAGGAGGAAAAGAAAAAGAGGGAAGAGAAGAAAGCCGCATTTGAGAGCCTGTGCAAAGTAATGAAGGACATCTTGGGCGACAAGGTGGAGAAGGTAGTGGTCTCGGATCGTATCGTGGACTCTCCTTGCTGTCTGGTGACTGGCGAGTACGGATGGACGGCGAACATGGAGAGAATAATGAAAGCCCAGGCCCTCCGCGACAGCTCCATGTCGTCCTACATGTCCAGCAAGAAAACAATGGAGATCAACCCTGAGAACGCCATCATGGAGGAGCTGAGAAAGAGAGCCGACGCGGACAAGCATGACAAATCGGTGAAGGATCTGGTGATGCTCTTGTACGAGACCGCCCTGCTCACCTCGGGGTTCAGCTTGGAGGAGCCAAACACATTCGCGGCCAGAATCCACAGGATGCTGAAGCTCGGCCTCAGCATCGAGGACGATGCCACCGGTGAGCTGGATGCAGACATGCCGCCCCTGGAAGAGGACGCCTCCGTCGAGGAGGAGAGCAAGATGGAGGAGGTCGACTAAGTGTCCCATTGACTGACCCGTAGAATCAAGTTTTCCGAGAGAGGTTTCCTTTCTTTTGGTCAAGATTGTTGGTCTTGTTCCATGCGTGTCACGAAATTTTTTGGGTTGTATGTGAAGTCCGTTTCACGAATTAGAATTTGTTATTTTCTCCAAAGTGATGGACTGATTGACGTTGGATTTCCCTTTGTGTTGTGTCTAAAGTAAATCCATCCCGAAATATATATTGTGTTTTCGAGAATACTTTGTTCAAAATCTATAATTCAATTTTCTTACTTTAAAATTAATTCAAATTTTTTACGTTAAAATGGAGTTTTCTTTAATGTGATTTTTTTGGAGATTTTGGTGACGGAATCCGGCAGAAGAAATTGAGGCTAAATCTTGATTTGTTGTAGTTAAAATAATTTGGATTCAAGGCCTTGAAAGACATTTTGATTGTGCAAAAACTAGACTAGCTATCAAACTTGCGATTCGAATAAATTGCTGTTAGATTTTGACCGGAAAAAACCCACTGAAAAGGCTTTCAAAAGATCGCATTATACACAACTGCCCTTAAAATTAATATTTCTAAAAACAATTATACTTTATTATAATTTAATTTTCTTACCTTAAAATTAATTCAATTTTCCTACCTTAAAATTAATATTTCTATAGACAATTATTCTTTATTATAATATTATTAGATAAATGTCAAAATGGAAGATGTATTCATAAGTTTGTTAGATGTAAAATATATATATATATATATATATATTATTATATACTTTTTAGATAAATTTGAAAATATTAGATAAATTTGAAAATATAAAGTTAATGGATTATTTTATTATTAAGATGGAAAAAGTTAAACCACACTTGTTCGTTCATTTGGTTTCTACTAAAAGACTTTGTTTATTTCATATTATTGTTATTTAAATATTTCATGTAATAAATTAAAATTTAGTTTATTATATTTTATTATTATGTTTTTCTTTCAAATTTCCATGGTTTATTTATAAGGTTATTTTCATAATTGGACTAACAGGTTATTATTTTTTATTATTATGTGATGAATTATAATGTATTGATAAATATTGTTGTAATGGTTTTGTATTTATGAATATTGTTGTAATGGTTTTGTGTTTACTATTAGCTTTAAGTTGATATTGTTGTAGTGGTTTTGTGTTAACAAATATTGTTGTATTAGTTTTAAGCTGATGTTGTATTGTTGTAATGGTTTTATGAATATTGTTATATTAGCTTTAAACCACCTAAATTTTTAAGTGTATATTTGTGAGATTGTTGAATATTATTTGAATATTGTTATATTAGTTTTGTGAAATTTTGAGCATATTTCACTATAGGGTGAGGGATTTTTTTTTTTTTGAAAAATGATGTGAAAGAGAATTATGGATTTAGAGATGAAAACTAATTAATATTGAGTTATAGGATTATACTAGCATTTTCATAAGATAAAGATTTGTTTTAAAAAAGAGATTGTATAATTTTCAGAAATGTCATCATAAATGTTTCTTTTATTGGAAAATTAATCGTACATGTTAGATCATTATTATAATATTTCTTTCTCATTCTTGCTCCTCTATTTCTCTATTCATTCTTGCATCCCTATCATTGATTTCCTTATAGATTTCTATAACACATAATATTATAAATAATGACACTAATGATAATTCAATAATTTATTTTGGGTCAATTTCCCATGAACCTTGAAATCCATTTGATCTATTAACTTTTGAGAGGGATCAAATTTTTTGAGGTGCAAATTTTTTTCTCAAGTTTTGCACTAAAAAAATGTGCATTTCTGGATATTTGATCTTTCTAGGCTTGGTTAAAATATATAAATTATTAGTTTAAAAAAATTACTCCACACGAAAACATTTTGACTATACTTAATTTATATATTTGAAAAACCTTTGGATAAATTTTATGTTACACAAAAGCATTTTAACTATAATATTAATTTAGGTAATTTTACAAATTATTTTATACTTTAAAAACATTTAACTTAGACAATTCTTTTAGCAATGTTATTAGTTTAAAAAATTTACTTCACACGAAAACATTTTGACTATACTTAATTTATATATTTGAAATACCTTTGGATAAATTTTATGTTACACAAAATCATTTTAACTATGATATTAATTTAGGTAATTTTACAAATTATTTTATACTTTAAAAACCTTTAACTCAGACAATTCCTTTAGCAAAGATATTAGTTAAAAAAAATTACTTCACACGAAAATATTTTGACTATACTTAATTTATATATTTGAAATACCTTTGGATAAATTTTATGTTACACAAAAGCATTTTAAATATGATATTAATTTAGGTAATTGTACAAATTATTTTATACTTTAGAAACATTTAACTCGGACAATTATTTTAGCAATGATATCAATTTATTTAATTTACATATTTGAAATACTATTTACACATAACAAGAGTTGACTTTTCTTGGATTCATTTCAGTTTTGGTAAATAATTTTATATGATTTTTTACATTATAGGGGAACTTAATCTAATATATTTTTGTGTAATGTTAAGGATGAGGTATGAATTGTTAGTAAGTTTTATAATTTGTTTGAGTTTATTGTCCCAATGTGAAGTGACATTGAATTTATAGATTAATAATCTTAACATACTTTAAATAAAATTTACTTAGCTAAAGAACAATATACCTTTTGTATTATTTGAACTTTTTCTATGTTTAAGCTCCTCTCTCTCTATATATATATATAAAGAGTTAATTGAGTCTATATATTCAATATTGTTATTTATTTTTCATTAAGTTGTTAACATATATTTTTAATTTTTAATTTTTTTTTATGTAATATACATAACAACATCTTCTTGATAAACTTTCTAACCTTTTATTGTTGGTAATCATTTCTTCATTTAAATGTAAATTATATCTTCCTCGCTCCAATTAAATATTTTTTCTTAATAATATATAATTAAAGTTGATATTAAAATTATTTTATATTGAAGTCTATGTTTAATATATATAATCAAAGTTTATATAATTATATAATATATTATATATATATATATGAGAAAAAAATGAACTTTTTATTACTATAAAAAGTTACATATACATTCAATAACTTTTGTTCGCTGTAATACTTATGTAAGCCTGCAAAAAACTGTTCAGAAAGTGAGCTTGGCCTCTTCAAAAGAGGAGATAACAACTCCCTTTATCCATGTTTTCAAAAACGTGTCCATGATTCCTTGTGTTTTATAACTAGAGTCTACATCTTGCTTCTTTTTCGGGGCTTCCTCTATCAAGGAAAACACCCCTAGGCAAAAAGGATTGCACAAAAAAACAACACAAAATACATGAAACATGTTTCATATTTCAACTATGTTCCAAAAAACAAACAAAAACAGTGATGTCAGATCAGCCATGTGCCATGTTTATGCATTTTGAACATAAGGACGTTGGTCTGAGAAATGGTCTTCACCATTGATTTCTTCCGCTATTCTCTAGTTGCCCAGAACTTGTTGAAGATCGTCTTTAGAAAGCTTGTCTGCCGAGTCATTTCGTTCCCTGTATATATGTTGAATGGAAAAAGAATTAAAAGATAATTTCAGGTGCTGTATTTCTTCTAAAAGAGGATGCAAAATATAATTATGACATCTGCTTTGACCATTTATCCATTTGATGACATTTAGTGAATCCTCGAAAATCTGAACTGTGAGGGTGTTTTTGTGTATCAGCCGGCATAGAAGAAGCTTGAGAGAAGATAGTTCTGCATAGTTGTTGGAGCCACTTCCCAAACCTATGGAAGCTTTTAGGGAGTGACTTTTGCTTAAGTGGATAATTATGCCTGCTCCAGCTTTATTATTTTGGGAGGCTTCGTCAAAGTAAGCCCAAGGCACTCCATCCTTGACTTGTTCTTCTTCAACCTTTCGGGGCGATTTTTCTTCCTTTGAATATGGGATATTTGTGTAGATAGATAAACATTGAACAACAATTGATTCCACAGATGTTTCCTTGTCCTGGAAAATGCTTCTATTCCTTGCAATCCAAATGCCCCAGCATATAATGGGAGGCAAATTCCTTAACTTCCGGACTGAGTTTTGGTGTCACCACTTGTGCCAAACTTCGGCTATATTGTCCCCTTCCCAGGATATCTGCAATTAAATATACTTACCCGCCTCCAACCATACTTTTTTGACTATATGATAGCCAATGAACAAGTGTGCCATAGTCTCTGAATCATTTTTGCATAATGGACATCTTCCTGGCCCTTGTTTAAATCTGGCTTGCAGAATGTCCCATGTGGGGACTTTCCCTTTCAATATACACCAGAAGAACAATTTTGCCTTAGCAGGGCACTTTAGCTTCCATATAGATTTCACCCACCAATCTGGGTCTTCCCAACCTTTTTTGGTCATGAGGAACTTATATCCAAATTTTGAGGAATAGCTGCCAGAGTCAGCATAAGCCCATACTAGCTGATCTGGTTTGTCCTTGAGCCTTACATTTGATCTGGAAAGTTCTTGCAAGTAGACCTCCAAATCATTCCACCAACGTGGGTGAAGATCCAATTCCTCTCCTGACTTCCAAGCTTGTCCCCATATGGTTGAGAATCCTATTTTCTCCCCCTGATTTAAATAAAAAATTCCTTTGGAGGCAAGGTGTCTAATCAGGCCAGGGGATATAGCATAATTATCGTTACAACCCACCCAAGGGTCCCTTCCAATGCGGATGCTTTCACCGTTTCCAATCTGCCAGGACAAACCTTGTTCAATAAGTTTGAAGGCATCGATAGTCGCTTTCCATATAATCGACACATTCCCTCCTTTCTTTTCTGGGTTTCTGATCCATTCTTCAAGGGGATCGGGATCAATGTATTTCCGCTTTACCACTTTTGTCCAAAGGTTTTCCAATTTGATGATTCTCCACCCTGATTTTGCTGCCAAAGAGGATCCAAAGGCAGTGATATCTTTAATTCCCCATCCTCCCCATTCTTTTGGTCTTGCCACCTTTTCCCAGGCAATCCAGGGGAGCACAGACTCCTCCTTTGATCCTGCCCATAGAAATCTGTTGCATATTCTTCTTATTTTTTCTAGGATTCCTGTGGGAACCCAGGTCAGCGCGACCCAGTATACAGGAATAGCTAGGAGGACTGATTTAATTAAAGTTAGCCTTCCTGCTCTGGAGAGCCATCTAAAGCTCCAGTGTGAAATCCTGGCTTCAATCTTTGCTACTAACCAATTCCAATCCTGTTTTTTATAGTTATCTGGTTTCAGCCAAAAACCCAGATATTTGAAGGGGTCCCCAATCTTAGTTACCTCTAAAGGAAGAACAACAGTAATATGGCTTATCTCTTGCCTATTTAGGCCTTCCATTATGAGCTGTGATTTCTTGTAATTGACTTGCATCCCAGTTGCTTTCATGAACAACTCAAGGATCTCCTTTATCTTTTTAAACTCTGTCAAGCTTCCATTACTGAAGAGTAATATATCGTCTAGAAACAGGAGATGTGTAATAAAAAGGTTGACAGCCACCTCCAGGCCTTTAATTGTTTCTTCCCTTTTGGCTTTTAACATTAGCTGACTCAGCCCTTCTGCAACCAATAAAAACAGTAAAGGGGACAATGGGCAGCCTTGCCTTAGGCCCCTTTGCCCTTTGAAGAACGGAGAGGTTGCCCCGTTTATAAGCACTGCAAAACTGACACTGGTGATACCAGTTGATATATATATATATATATATATAAGGTTGTTTAATTTTTTTTGTTACCAGTTGTTGATTATGAGTTTCCCTTTCCAATTTCTTTTGGGCTAGATCACATAATCAAGATTTACTGTGAACGGAATTTACTATCCACAAAATGTGCACAAGTACTTTAAAATTTCATATATATATATATATATATAATATATATATATATATATAAATATTAAAATATCTTATTGTATTTGGTTATTAAAATATTTCAGTTATATATTGTTTTTAATGCAAATTAAAATAAAATAAAACATGAAATGTAAAAATATATTGTTTAAAACCCGGATGCGGGTGTCATTATACGCAATTAAGATTCATGCGCCATCCACGCGTTGCGTACAAGTCGCCACGCCAGAGACAGGTGGAAGCCATGGGTTCTGGGTTGGCTTCTGTCCCAAGCGTATTTACGAGCCTTAATGGCTCTTTAATGCATTTGAATTCCCAAGGTTTCGCTGCCAGTTATTTCAGAATGGCGCAAACATTCCTCATTCTCTGTTTGCAGTTCGGCTCTAGTCCTTAGGGGTTAACAATTAAGGTCTGATTTGAGGAGGGAGGCTCTGAGGGCAGCAAGCCCACCCTCGAGTCCATTCCCTGTCCAATTCTGGTGGTTTGTCCTCATTATTCCAAGGAGAATTTGAAGTTGGACGTTGGGTTGCTGAGCCATCGGGAAAACCTCAGCAGCGGAACTCTTACTGGCAGGCAGAGGCATAAGGAAGCCCGGCTTCGTCCTCAGAGTGCAGTTGGGTTTCTTAGGTTCATCATGGCTCCTCGCACTGGATATCCTAGGCCTCCAGGGGCGTAATTCTAGGCAACGCGGTGGCACAAGAGGCAGGGGCCAATCAAGCCCGAGGCGCATCTCACCACTGGCTTTTGCTTCACCACCCTCCTCTGACTCGGAGCACTCTGGTTCAGACATAAGCAATTCAGTGCAGACCGCGACTCTTCATTACTGTTGAAGGAGGAATAAGCTTGTGGTAAAAGCCATAATTACTGTCATTTTTCTGAGGAGGATGAGGAGGACGGTAGCTGGAAGGCTGAAATAGAGGAAAAGACACCTCCCTCCTCGGACAATTCAACCAAGTTAAAGGATTCGGCTGACAGTTCTTACAGCCCTGAGTTACAGAGCAGGATAGATGAGGAGAGCACCCATGGATATTCGGCGGAGCAGGCTGAAGCTTTACAGGAAATTGGCAGCCTCAAAGGAAAAGAGCCCATGGTGACGTCTGAGAATCCACTGGAGGCTTTAATGGAGGTTCAAAGCAGCATGCCTTCCTCCCCTCAGAGCAAAATAAGGAATGAGGAGACAGAGGACTCTTTCGACTATACTCTGTACCTTAAACTGCCACCTGGTATTGATCGTCTCGAAGACCTTCCGGATGGGATGGAGGTGACTTGGGAGCGGGACCTGGTGCGTGCAGCAGAGGACCGAAGGAAGCGTGAATTGGAACGGGAAGCTGAGGAGCGGAAGAAGCAGAACAAGTAATGGCAGAAGCGTCAAGGGTAAGCCTATGGTCTCAGGCGCCCGACCTTTTTTCCTTTTTGGTTCAGTTTCATAAGGAGACGGCCAGCAATTGACGCAATGATGCATGGAACCCCTGTTTTTTGTAATGGGTCTTGTGGACTATGTCGCAGTAATGGGTCTTGTTTCTATGTCTGACTATGTAGCAGTAAACACTACTTCTGTTGATGATTTTGTAACCTCTAGCTTTTATAGGCAGAGGATCCAGGTTGATAGGGAAAGCTTTGACAGAGAGCTGAACACACGCTCTTAGAGGTTCACACCTCTTGTAAATATTTTTTTGGTTTTTTAATATAAATAGTTTAGCCTTTGCCCAGCCAAAAAAAAATATATTGTTTAAAATGTACTGAAAATATTTTATTTATATATAATAAAATTTGAAAATGGATTTATGTTTTTTATTTATCATATTTTATTAAAAAATTATAAATGATTAAATTTATCATAATTCATAAAGATAAATATATATTTTTAAATATAATATAATATATTAGATATAAATTATAAAAATCTCACTTTAAAAAATTAAAATAAGAATTGTTTCTTTTTCATCATCAAGCTAAGTTAAAACAGTAAAACAAATTAAAATAGCAATTGAGTCTAGAGGTTTATTGAGCCGAGAGATTTATGAGATTTATTCTATAGCCCAGTGTGATGTGTGATCTTGATGTGTAATCTAGTTTATTTGTCATAAAAATTGAAATTTTGTTATATCAGTCAAAATACAAAAATCTAAAAATCTAAAAATTAAAATAATTAAATAACTATACAAAACATTAAAATAATATGGAAATTTGATGGATTAAAACTAGAGCTCTGAAGATGAACCCTAATCACTTCGTTGCCGCCTCTTTCCCTTCGTCCGTCGTCTGGCCTCTGCCCGGCCCTGCCAATGATGGCGATGCGTGCTTCAGTCATGTAATGCTGGCCTCCTCCTTCAATGCTGATCCACAGGTTTACCAATCCCTTCTGAGAGCTCCCCTCTCTCTTTTCTGTTCCGCTCTGGACATTGGGGCAGCTAGATCACGACCCTCTGCTGCTGCATCTTGTAACAGTCGCCCCCTTCAGCTTGCAGATGCAACGACTAAGAATGAACATGCAGAATATACTCCTACTTCTCCTCAGGCGGCGGCTCTTGGGAAGAAATATTATGCCCTGGAAGGCTGCTCAACCCTATTAGTACCTCCTCTGTCCCCCCAGAATAGTCGAAACTCTATATTTAATCTTCAGAATTCATTTAGCCTCCCAGATCTGCCTGGATGGAGCATCTGGAAGCTCTTTTGGGCGGAAAGTAATGACAGACTCAATTACCTTTGGACTATCTCCTCATCTCCTCACAAACCCCTGTGGCAAGTTCAGGAAAAGAAGGCCTTTCAAAGCACCAACCTCCTCCCGTCCCAGATCTGCAGTGGAGAGCAGAACTCTGATCTCTCTGCCTCGTTCTAGATCCAAATCATGCTCATCTCTGGCAAAACTCTGCTACAATGGGTGAGCTCGTCAGATCTAGTGCAGAACCTCAAGCATGTTCTGGAAATCAAGTTGGGGATTCCCTCTACAGCTCAACGACTTCTCCACGAAGGTAAACAACTTGAGGATCTTTATCCCCTTTCTTTTTACAACATTAACAGAAATGCCTCCATTATTTTTACCCTTCGTTTGAGAGGGGGAGTTGCTGGACAGTCATCCTCAACTGAGGCGTTCTCATACAAAGATGTCCGTGCTCAGATGCCTAAGAAAATAGCTCCACTAGTTTAGACTCCCAAATCTTTTTTGGTGGACAAACTGGAGGAAACCCCCTCCATTGAAATAATGCATCCAATGCTGGATGAGCAAACCCAAAAGTTTGCATAGCATGTTATTATTTGCAGGTTCAATGGGCTATGGTCTCGCACAGCAGACCTCTACCAATGGATTCACTCTAACTGGACCATCAATTGTAAGGTTTTGTTATGCTCAAAGGGCTTCTTCATCGTAGTGTTTGCTTTCAGTGAGGACTACCAAAAATCCTTAACTATAGGCCCATGGTTTTGGGGCTCAGCAGGTCTTTTCCTCACCCCTTGGTTCCCAAATTTCGATCCCTCTACAGCAATCATCACCAAGCTCCCCATCTGGGTCAGACTTCGTAATCTCTCGGCGCATCTATGGCACTTTGTTGTATTCCAAGGGATCGACAATTCTCCAAGCCACTTTCTAGACACAGACATCTCTAGAGGGGAAAAGGGCTTATACACCTTCGCCAAAATATGTGTAGAAATAGACATGAGCAAAGGGCTCCCTGATCAGATCAATCTCAAAATTGGAGACTTCCATTGGACTCAGACCTTGGATTATGAGAACACAACCTTTTGCTGCTGAAACTGCCCTCACACAGGGCACCTTCAGAGCTCTTGTCCCACGATGCCTGCCCAAAAGAATAAATCCAATCCTAAGCAAAAATCCAAAAGCTGGAAGCCTCATGATCCTCCCCCCATGGACGATTTTGATTTCAGCTCGGATGAAGAGGAAGAGGATGAGGAAGGAATGGAAGCAAAGCTGGCACGGGATCCGCCCTCAACTGGTCCTGTGGATTCGTCTGTCCCACCAATCTCTCAGAAAAAGATTCATGAATCCTCTACCTCGGATTCAGACAAAGAGACCTCTTCGTCAGCCCAGCTCAATTTGCAAATCATGCCAGCTCAGCAGATTCCTCTTGGTTGGGTCAAAGTTGGTAAAAAGAAAGGGAAAAAATGCCGAATAGTTGATTCTACCCATGATGGGTAGAATCCTTTGTTCTGCTCTTGCTCCTCTGTTCTTCTTGTTACTTCTTGCTAAGCGTTGCTCTCTTCTCATTTTCTTTTAGGGGCCGAGGTGGATAGCCTATCCTTTCCAGCTGCCTGTGTTCTTGCTTCTATTGGTTGTAACTTCTTATTGTACCATACGTCCTCTTAATAGAATTAGTCTTTGCTGAGAAAAAAAAAAACATTAAAATAATATGAACTCATAAAAATTTACACGCTAAAAAATTAGTTCAATCTCAGTTGATATTAAATCCATATAAATCTACATTGATTTTAAAATCTTATTCTTCTAATATCAACAAAGTGATATAACAGGATGATAAAAACAAAAGAGGCCAAGCAAATCAATGTAACATCCAGGGAAGGTACATGTACACATTAAGCGTGAGTTAATATGCTCTCATTGAGTTAGAACTTGCATCTTAATTGTATTCCAAAAAACCAAAAGCCAGGTCAATTTATGTGAAGGATATCGACCACACCATTTTGACACTACTGAGCATGGTCTTCATAGGCATGAAAAGTTAAGTCGGTGGAAGGAGTTTGTGACCTTAATCTTCCTCGTTCTTAATCTTAATGAAATCCATGATGTGACCTTGTCATCTCAACATTGGTAGCATTGGTCTATATATACATTTCTCCTTGCTTCTTTCGAAACTTGGTGAGGGATAATGAAAAGTATAATGATGGTGCGAAAAAAATGAATATGGTTTAAGTTGGCTGACGTCTTGGATTTAGAAGGAATTGTTGGTCTTAGCCATATGACATGGTTAAATTTTGTTCTATGGTTACATTTTTGAGACATAAGGTGAGTAGAGATAAGGGTTTTAACTAGGTTATTTATAGTTAGTTTATAATTTCTTCCATCGACAACTATGGTAGTATCATGTACGAGTAGAGGTAGTATCATTGACAATTATGGTAGTATCATGTAAGAGTAGTGTGTTTTTGGTTATATATATATGTTTGTTGTATATGATGTTTATCAAAAGATGAAGAAGAATTTGGTGTAAGGGGCAGTGACATGCAACAACAGGTTATGTCACAAGCAAATAAGTCAGCCACAGATCTGAGAGTAGATGAGCAAGACTCTGAGAGGAAAACAGAGCTTGGAAAATCTCACTCAAAAGTGGATGATGGTTGTCAAGACCCTAAAATTGAAACCCATTATGCAAGCATGCATATGGATGAAGAAGACGCAACAAAGATTGCAGAGAGAGAAGCAGGAGCCTTTGTATGTGAAGTAGAGCAAGAACATATAAATGTTCAAGGACTCCACTGTAATGTGGATGATGCAGATGATGGTGAATCCCACTGTGATGAAACACATTTAGATGATGACTGCAAAGTTATATGTGAATTGGTGAATCCAGCCGCAACTGATGGATTTGGTGAAGTTGAAATTTTCAATGAAATTTATAATGAGCACATGCATGCTTGGATATCCTACCATATTGTGGATGAACATTATATTGATGATATGTGTGGTTTCTTTTTTGAAACAAGGATTGATTGTGGAAATATGATAAGAGCTATGTTTGATGGAGAATTAAAGGTTGAAGCTTCCACTGTAGCAACAAGATATGAAGTAGTTGGAACTGCTCATGAAGCAATACAAAATCCAACAACAATTGATGATTAAGAAGAAGATAAAGTGATTGAAGATTTTTTTATGGGAATATCCAATTACAACATAACAATGGAATAAAACCTCCATGTAGTTGAAAAGAAGGCAGATGTAGAGTAGGAAGCTCTTACTGAAGAGAGTCATATTAAAGGTGTTTTTAACATTGTCTTTGAATATGCAGGTGTTCAAAATAGCATGGGAGAAAAAGTTGAAAACAAGGTTGTTAATAAATTTGATGCAGATTTGAAGCTCATTGAAGAATGGATTCAGAAACCATTAGAACAAATTGATGTGAGTCTTAAAGCAACAACTGGAATAAAATAATTGAATGAAATGGTGAATAATGATCTTGGGTGTGCAGATTACAAGAAAAAAGTAGCAGTACCTGATGATAAAACTGAAAATAATGATATGGATGTTTCTCAAGACAAAGATGAATGCATTGAAACCATTTTTGAAAAACAGAGTCAAGCAAAGATAAGATTTTGCTATCAAGAAATATGGCAGAAAGAAAGTCAGGAATATGAAGTGCAAGAAGCAGAGCAAAGAAGATAATTTGAAGATGCAATGTTGTGGCGTCGGTTCATGGTTGAACGAATATTTGAAGAAGAAAGTCTAGTAGACAATATCATATTGTGTTTTAGCACAAATTCAAGAAAAATGAAAGAAAAATTGCAGCAGTAACAAGTAAAGAAATATGGAGCCTACAACAAGAAAGCGTAACAAAGAATGAAGCAATTTCGAGGATATAAAATTTGGAAGAAGAGAAAAAGAAAATGCACAATTGTGAAAGTCTCGAGTCATTATAAGCCTAGATGAAACATTGACCAACATGCATGTTTGAGTAATAATTGAGTCAATTTCTATTGTAAGCCTAGTAGGCATAGTTGAGTCGTGTTGATTCATGTTGAGTCATACGATCGTAATTAGGGGGGAGTGTTAGAAATTGTAATTACTGTTGCATGTGGAGTTGGCTAAAATTAGAGAGTCAATTAACAGAATGTTGAGTCAAGTTGAGTGATGCATGAAGAGTCAAGTGCAGTCCATATTTAGAGTGTGAGTTAACTGAGTTAAGTGTGTGTGCATTTCAAGATATTTTAGGTGAGTCGCTAGATAAAAAGATTTAAGTACCCTTCAATGGGTTCATTGTAAGTATAAATTTGTGTGATCAAAAGAAAAGCCACAACTCGTGTGCTTTGTGTGTGAATTCATGTTTTGTTTCCTCTACCTTTCCAACAGGTCTCATACACCAATTTGGTGGTCGTAACCTTAAAATTGGATATATATATATATATATATTATATATATATATATAATATATAATATATATATATATATATGCTTAGAATTGCTTTTATTTGGTTAAGAGCTCATCTTTTGGAACGTAAGGAAAGAAGTTAATGACCTAAAAACCTAAAGCTTATCCCTTACAAACTGCTAACCAATAATTCGAAGTGACATAATTTTCTTTAATATATATAAGATAGAGTAGATATATTAAAACTATTAAATTTCATTTGCACCCAATTTATCTAAATGCAAATTTTTATTTAATGTTATATCATCAAAAAGTTACATTTTGAAAAATTGGAATATATAAATTTATTTTAATTCTAAAATGATTAAATTTAATTTTCACCAAATTTATCTATGTAAATATTTTTATTTAATTTTATATCTTAAAGAAATAATAATAACATTTTGAAAAATTGGATTCCTTTTGAAAATATATTTATATTAATATCTATCAATTCTTGTATCTTAAACCTATTAATATATATTAACATAAATTAATAAATTAATAATAGCAGTTTAGAAGATAAATCCAACATTATAAATACCAGAGTTTTCATTTTTGGTAAGACGATTTCATAAAACTTTTTACTAAATTGGTGTATGAGACCTCCTTGTTTGTGAGACAAGACACCCACCAACTTTAAGGCCAGGGTAAGTTAGACACCAAATTGGCCTATGAGTCCCCCTTGTTTGTGGGACAAGGGACCCACCTCCATACAATTATTTGACTTTTAAGTATGTGAAAGCATACATACATACTCTTAACCATTAGGTCCCCTCAAGCTGTATAAAATATAAAATAAATAAATATAAATTATCAAATTTATCCATAATTATATGTATTATAAAAATTTTAATTAAATTAAATGTTAAAAATGCGATATATATATATATATATATATATGTGTGTGTGTGTGTGTAAAAGCTTGTCCCTTACAAATGGTCAACCAATAATTCCAAATGACCTAATTTTATTTGATATATATTTAATTTCTAAAACTTTTAAATTTCATTGGGATCAAATTAATCTAAATAATTTTTTTTTTGTTTAATATTATATCATAAAACAATTTAATTTTGAAAAGTTGGAATATATAAATTTATTTTATCTCTAAATCTATTAAATTTCATTTAGACCTAATTTATCTATGTAAATATTTTTAATATAATTTATATATAAAAAAAAATAATAACATTTTGAAAAATTGGATTCCTCTCGAAAATAAATTTATATTAATCTATATCAATTCTTGTATTATAAACCTATTAATATATAACATAAATTAATAATAACAATTTAGAAGATAAATACTCCTTAGAAGAGATTCGAGGTTGGGGTAATGTTTAGTAAGAAGACCAGTAAAACTACTTGCAAATAAATTACAAACACCAAAACTCCCAAAACCTGTTTCATAAAACTTTTTCACTTTATCTGTTGAATTGAGGCTTCCGTGATCTATATCAAGTTTACAAAAGATTTTTCGGCGTAAATCACATGGTATTTCATTTCTTGACGCGTCACATGGTATTTCATTTGTCCACGCGTTTGGAACCAACCAGTGTGGTTCATCGTTAAGACAAGTTGAGGAGCAGATCAAGCTTAAATAGACAGAGCATATCTCCAACAACTATAATTTAAGAACAGGAAACGCCTATAACGACTAAATTTGACTGGGGAGTAGTTAGATGCACTAAGACTAGGGGATAAAAATAAGCTACTTTAATTTATTAAATTGAAAGTCATATTCCTAAAAAAAATTGAAGCGACATATATATATTATATATATATATATATATATATATATATTATAATTATTAACTAATTAAAAAAAATATTTAATAAATAAATAGAAAAACTAATATAAAAGAAAAAAAAAATAAATAAATTATTATATATATATAAACAATATAAAATTTTCTTAAAAAAAGTAATTTTAATGATTATTAAATATTAATTAATTATAAAAGGTAAAATATGAAAATCAAGTGTTAGGTTCCGATTAATAAAAAAAACAAAAAAACAAAACAAACCAAACCAAACCACTCCGTCAGATGCCAGAACTCTCGCGAAACAGCGAGATTCTCCAAAGGCTTCTAGAGACATCTAAAGCCTCACTCAACGTTCATAGATAGGAACGATCGCCGAGCCCTACAATCAAATATATATAAGGCTGTTACGCTCCATCGCTTGGCTGAATAAAACACTAGAAGTACGCCTTCGCAAAGTTTTGTGTGAAAGATTGATATCGGCGGGGTTTCTGTTATATCGTATAAGAGATTTCTGCATTTGCTCTAGGTTTTCAGGCATCTGAAATTCTTGAATACTTGTCTGGTTCCGTGTTATATTCTATTTTGGTTTGTTGCAATTTCAATTTCAATGGCAGAAGTGAACATGGGGACCGGCGAGGTGGAGACTTTTGCTTTCCAGGCTGAAATTAATCAGCTGCTCAGCCTCATCATCAACACTTTCTACAGCAATAAGGAGATTTTCCTCCGTGAGCTCATCAGCAATTCGTCCGATGTAAGTATGAAATTTAAGATTCATTAATTTTGAACTTCCATCCCCTTCCCATCCAAAGTGTACAGTTATATTTTCAGAGAATTAGGTGGGGTTCGAAGCTTTGATCACAGGGGGGTAAATTAGGATGAATCAGCAATTTATCCAATAAGTATGAAAATTTAGATTTAGATGTAAGAAAGGAAAAATAGATTTACCGACATCTGATTTCCCAATCCCTATTCCCGTTTTCATCCGAAATGCAGGGTAATTCTCCTAGAGAATTTGGTGGGGTTTGAAGCTTAGGCAATATATTAAATACTGATTATTGTTTGTGGCAATGGCTGCAGGCGCTGGACAAAATTCGGTTCGAAGGACTGACGGATAAGAGTAAGCTCGATGCTCAGCCGGAGCTCTTCATTCGGCTTGTGCCCGACAAGGCTAACAAGTGCCTCACCATTATTGACAGCGGAATAGGCATGACTAAAGCCGGTAAGTACACTGCAATTCTGATATATGATTGTCATGCTTGTATGATTATGTTTAGTTTAATCAATCTTGAGATTAGATTATAGTGGATGTTTTGTGTGAATTTTTCTGATTTGCAATGCAATGCATAGATTTGGTGAACAATTTGGGAACCATTGCAAGATCGGGGACCAAGGAGTTCATGGAGGCTTTACAAGCCGGGGCGGATGTGAGCATGATCGGTCAGTTCGGTGTGGGTTTCTACTCAGCCTACCTTGTGGCTGAGAAAGTGATTGTTACCACTAAGCACAACGACGATGAGCAATACATTTGGGAATCCCAGGCCGGGGGGTCGTTTACTGTTACTAGAGACGTTAACGGAGAGCCCCTAGGCAGGGGAACTAAAATTACTCTGTTTCTCAAGGAAGACCAGGTAATATAAACATGCCCTGTTCTAATATCTTTCACCAGTTTGTTTCTTTTAACATTTCGTGGGCCTTTATTTAAATTTAAGTGCATGGCTTGGGGGATTGATAATTCTTTCTGAATTTGGTTGGGGATGGCAGCTGGAGTACCTGGAGGAGCGGCGGCTGAAGGATCTGGTCAAGAAGCATTCCGAGTTCATCAGCTATCCCATCTATTTGTGGACTGAGAAGACTACAGAAAAGGAAGTGAGCGACGACGAAGAGGAGGCAGAGGAGAAGAAGAAGGAAGATGAAGGGGATATCGAGGAAGTGGAGGAGGACAAGGATAAAGGGAAGAAGAAAAAGAAGGTGAAGGAAGTGTCACATGAATGGAGTCTGGTAAACAAGCAAAAGCCCATTTGGATGAGGAAGCCAGAGGAGATTACTAAGGAAGAATATGCGTCTTTTTACAAGAGTCTTACCAATGATTGGGAGGACCACTTGGCTGTGAAGCATTTCTCCGTGGAGGGTCAGTTGGAGTTCAAGGCTATTCTCTTTGTCCCCAAGAGGGCACCGTTCGATCTCTTTGACACAAGAAAGAAGCTCAACAACATTAAGCTGTATGTGAGAAGGGTTTTCATAATGGACAACTGTGAAGAACTTATTCCCGAATACCTGGGTTTTGTGAAAGGTGTGGTGGACTCTGATGACCTGCCTCTCAATATCTCCAGGGAAATGCTGCAGCAGAACAAGATTCTGAAGGTAATTAGGAAGAATTTGGTAAAGAAGTGTATTGAAATGTTTAACGAGATCGCCGAGAACAAAGAGGACTATGCCAAGTTCTATGAGTCATTTTCGAAGAACTTGAAACTGGGGATACATGAAGACAGCCAGAACAGGGCTAAGCTCGCGGAATTGCTGAGATATCACTCGACGAAGAGTGGAGACGAGACGACGAGCCTCAAGGACTATGTGACCCGAATGAAAGAGGGGCAGAAGGACATTTATTATATCACCGGCGAGAGCAAGAAGGCGGTGGAGAATTCTCCCTTCCTGGAGAGGCTGAAGAGGAAGGGTTATGAGGTCCTGTTCATGGTGGATGCCATCGATGAGTACGCCGTAGGTCAGCTCAAGGAGTATGACGGGAAGAAGCTTGTTTCTGCTACGAAAGAAGGGCTGAAGCTGGAGGAGACAGAGGAGGAAAAGAAAAAGAGGGAAGAGAAGAAAGCCGCATTTGAGAGCCTGTGCAAAGTAATGAAGGACATCTTGGGCGACAAGGTGGAGAAGGTAGTGGTCTCGGATCGTATCGTGGACTCTCCTTGCTGTCTGGTGACTGGCGAGTACGGATGGACGGCGAACATGGAGAGAATAATGAAAGCCCAGGCCCTCCGCGACAGCTCCATGTCGTCCTACATGTCCAGCAAGAAAACAATGGAGATCAACCCTGAGAACGCCATCATGGAGGAGCTGAGAAAGAGAGCCGACGCGGACAAGCATGACAAATCGGTGAAGGATCTGGTGATGCTCTTGTACGAGACCGCCCTGCTCACCTCGGGGTTCAGCTTGGAGGAGCCAAACACATTCGCGGCCAGAATCCACAGGATGCTGAAGCTCGGCCTCAGCATCGAGGACGATGCCACCGGTGAGCTGGATGCAGACATGCCGCCCCTGGAAGAGGACGCCTCCGTCGAGGAGGAGAGCAAGATGGAGGAGGTCGACTAAGTGTCCCATTGACTGACCCGTAGAATCAAGTTTTCCGAGAGAGGTTTCCTTTCTTTTGGTCAAGATTGTTGGTCTTGTTCCATGCGTGTCACGAAATTTTTTGGGTTGTATGTGAAGTCCGTTTCACGAATTAGAATTTGTTATTTTCTCCAAAGTGATGGACTGATTGACGTTGGATTTCCCTTTGTGTTGTGTCTAAAGTAAATCCATCCCGAAATATATATTGTGTTTTCGAGAATACTTTGTTCAAAATCTATAATTCAATTTTCTTACTTTAAAATTAATTCAAATTTTTTACGTTAAAATGGAGTTTTCTTTAATGTGATTTTTTTGGAGATTTTGGTGACGGAATCCGGCAGAAGAAATTGAGGCTAAATCTTGATTTGTTGTAGTTAAAATAATTTGGATTCAAGGCCTTGAAAGACATTTTGATTGTGCAAAAACTAGACTAGCTATCAAACTTGCGATTCGAATAAATTGCTGTTAGATTTTGACCGGAAAAAACCCACTGAAAAGGCTTTCAAAAGATCGCATTATACACAACTGCCCTTAAAATTAATATTTCTAAAAACAATTATACTTTATTATAATTTAATTTTCTTACCTTAAAATTAATTCAATTTTCCTACCTTAAAATTAATATTTCTATAGACAATTATTCTTTATTATAATATATTAGTAAATGTCAAAATGGAAAGATGTTGCAGTAAGTTGTTAGATGATAATATATATCATACTTAATATATAAACTTTATTATACTTTTATTAGATAAATTTGAAATATAAAGTTAAGGATTATTTTATATTAAGATGGAAAGTAAAACCAACACTTGTTCGTTTCATGAGTTCTACTAAAGACTTTGTTTATTTCTTTATTGTATTTAAATATTTCATGTAATAAATTAAAATTTAGTTTATTATATTTTATTATTATGTTTTTCTTTCAAATTTCCATGGTTTATTTATAAGGTTATTTTCATAATTGGACTAACAGGTTATTATTTTTTATTATTATGTGATGAATTATAATGTATTGATAAATATTGTTGTAATGGTTTTGTATTTATGAATATTGTTGTAATGGTTTTGTGTTTACTATTAGCTTTAAGTTGATATTGTTGTAGTGGTTTTGTGTTAACAAATATTGTTGTATTAGTTTTAAGCTGATGTTGTATTGTTGTAATGGTTTTATGAATATTGTTATATTAGCTTTAAACCACCTAAATTTTTAAGTGTATATTTGTGAGATTGTTGAATATTATTTGAATATTGTTATATTAGTTTTGTGAAATTTTGAGCATATTTCACTATAGGGTGAGGGATTTTTTTTTTTTTGAAAAATGATGTGAAAGAGAATTATGGATTTAGAGATGAAAACTAATTAATATTGAGTTATAGGATTATACTAGCATTTTCATAAGATAAAGATTTGTTTTAAAAAAGAGATTGTATAATTTTCAGAAATGTCATCATAAATGTTTCTTTTATTGGAAAATTAATCGTACATGTTAGATCATTATTATAATATTTCTTTCTCATTCTTGCTCCTCTATTTCTCTATTCATTCTTGCATCCCTATCATTGATTTCCTTATAGATTTCTATAACACATAATATTATAAATAATGACACTAATGATAATTCAATAATTTATTTTGGGTCAATTTCCCATGAACCTTGAAATCCATTTGATCTATTAACTTTTGAGAGGGATCAAATTTTTTGAGGTGCAAATTTTTTTCTCAAGTTTTGCACTAAAAAAATGTGCATTTCTGGATATTTGATCTTTCTAGGCTTGGTTAAAATATATAAATTATTAGTTTAAAAAAATTACTCCACACGAAAACATTTTGACTATACTTAATTTATATATTTGAAAAACCTTTGGATAAATTTTATGTTACACAAAAGCATTTTAACTATAATATTAATTTAGGTAATTTTACAAATTATTTTATACTTTAAAAACATTTAACTTAGACAATTCTTTTAGCAATGTTATTAGTTTAAAAAATTTACTTCACACGAAAACATTTTGACTATACTTAATTTATATATTTGAAATACCTTTGGATAAATTTTATGTTACACAAAATCATTTTAACTATGATATTAATTTAGGTAATTTTACAAATTATTTTATACTTTAAAAACCTTTAACTCAGACAATTCCTTTAGCAAAGATATTAGTTAAAAAAAATTACTTCACACGAAAATATTTTGACTATACTTAATTTATATATTTGAAATACCTTTGGATAAATTTTATGTTACACAAAAGCATTTTAAATATGATATTAATTTAGGTAATTGTACAAATTATTTTATACTTTAGAAACATTTAACTCAGACAATTATTTTAGCAATGATATCAATTTATTTAATTTACATATTTGAAATACTATTTACACATAACAAGAGTTGACTTTTCTTGGATTCATTTCAGTTTTGGTAAATAATTTTATATGATTTTTTACATTATAGGGGAACTTAATCTAATATATTTTTGTGTAATGTTAAGGATGAGGTATGAATTGTTAGTAAGTTTTATAATTTGTTTGAGTTTATTGTCCCAATGTGAAGTGACATTGAATTTATAGATTAATAATCTTAACATACTTTAAATAAAATTTACTTAGCTAAAGAACAATATACCTTTTGTATTATTTGAACTTTTTCTATGTTTAAGCTCCTCTCTCTCTATATATATATATAAAGAGTTAATTGAGTCTATATATTCAATATTGTTATTTATTTTTCATTAAGTTGTTAACATATATTTTTATATTTTTAATTTTTTTTATGTCAATATTACATAACAACATTCTTCTTGATAACTTTTCTTAACCTTTTAATTGTTGGGTTAAATCATTCTCATTTAAATGTAAATTATATTCTTCCTCGCTCCAATTTAAATATTTTTCTTAATAATATATAATGTAAAGTTGATATTAAAAATCTTATTTTATTTATGACAGTCTATGTTTAATATATATAAAACCCCCAAAAAAGGGGGGGGGGGTTACTATATACTATATTATATATATATATATGAGGAAAAAAATGAACTTTTTATTACTATAAAAAGTTACATATACATTCAATAACTTTTGTTCGCTGTAATACTTATGTAAGCCTGCAAAAAACTGTTCAGAAAGTGAGCTTGGCCTCTTCAAAAGAGGAGATAACAACTCCCTTTATCCATGTTTTCAAAAACGTGTCCATGATTCCTTGTGTTTTATAACTAGAGTCTACATCTTGCTTCTTTTTCGGGGCTTCCTCTATCAAGGAAAACACCCCTAGGCAAAAAAGATTGCACAAAAAAACAACACAAAATACATGAAACATGTTTCATATTTCAACTATGTTCCAAAAAACAAACAAAAACAGTGATGTCAGATCAGCCATGTGCCATGTTTATGCATTTTGAACATAAGGACGTTGGTCTGAGAAATGGTCTTCACCATTGATTTCTTCCGCTATTCTCTAGTTGCCCAGAACTTGTTGAAGATCGTCTTTAGAAAGCTTGTCTGCCGAGTCATTTCGTTCCCTGTATATATGTTGAATGGAAAAAGAATTAAAAGATAATTTCAGGTGTTGTATTTCTTCTAAAAGGGGATGCAAAATATAATTATGACATCTGCTTTGACCATTTATCCATTTGATGACATTTAGTGAATCCTCGAAAATCTGAACTGTGAGGGTGTTTTTGTGTATCAGCCGGCATAGAAGAAGCTTGAGAGAAGATAGTTCTGCATAGTTGTTGGAGCCACTTCCCAAACCTATGGAAGCTTTTAGGGAGTGACTTTTGCTTAAGTGGATAATTATGCCTGCTCCAGCTTTATTATTTTGGGAGGCTTCGTCAAAGTAAGCCCAAGGCACTCCATCCTTGACTTGTTCTTCTTCAACCTTTCGGGGCGATTTTTCTTCCTTTGAATATGGGATATTTGTGTAGATAGATAAACATTGAACAACAATTGATTCCACAGATGTTTCCTTGTCCTGGAAAATGCTTCTATTCCTTGCAATCCAAATGCCCCAGCATATAATGGGAGGCAAATTCCTTAACTTCCGGACTGAGTTTTGGTGTCACCACTTGTGCCAAACTTCGGCTATATTGTCCCCTTCCCAGGATATCTGCAATTAAATATACTTACCCGCCTCCAACCATACTTTTTTGACTATATGATAGCCAATGAACAAGTGTGCCATAGTCTCTGAATCATTTTTGCATAATGGACATCTTCCTGGCCCTTGTTTAAATCTGGCTTGCAGAATGTCCCATGTGGGGACTTTCCCTTTCAATATACACCAGAAGAACAATTTTGCCTTAGCAGGGCACTTTAGCTTCCATATAGATTTCACCCACCAATCTGGGTCTTCCCAACCTTTTTTGGTCATGAGGAACTTATATCCAAATTTTGAGGAATAGCTGCCAGAGTCAGCATAAGCCCATACTAGCTGATCTAGTTTGTCCTTGAGCCTTACATTTGATCTGGAAAGTTCTTGCAAGTAGACCTCCAAATCATTCCACCAACGTGGGTGAAGATCCAATTCCTCTCCTGACTTCCAAGCTTGTCCCCATATGGTTGAGAATCCTATTTTCTCCCCCTGATTTAAATAAAAAATTCCTTTGGAGGCAAGGTGTCTAATCAGGCCAGGGGATATAGCATAATTATCGTTACAACCCACCCAAGGGTCCCTTCCAATGCGGATGCTTTCACCGTTTCCAATCTGCCAGGACAAACCTTGTTCAATAAGTTTGAAGGCATCGATAGTCGCTTTCCATATAATCGACACATTCCCTCCTTTCTTTTCTGGGTTTCTGATCCATTCTTCAAGGGGATCGGGATCAATGTATTTCCGCTTTACCACTTTTGTCCAAAGGTTTTCCAATTTGATGATTCTCCACCCTGATTTTGCTGCCAAAGAGGATCCAAAGGCAGTGATATCTTTAATTCCCCATCCTCCCCATTCTTTTGGTCTTGCCACCTTTTCCCAAGCAATCCAGGGGAGCACAGACGACTCCTTTGATCCTGCCCATAGAAATCTGTTGCATATTCTTCTTATTTTTTCTAGGATTCCTGTGGGAACCCAGGTCAGCGCGACCCAGTATACAGGAATAGCTAGGAGGACTGATTTAATTAAAGTTAGCCTTCCTGCTCTGGAGAGCCATCTAAAGCTCCAGTGTGAAATCCTGGCTTCAATCTTTGCTACTAACCAATTCCAATCCTGTTTTTTATAGTTATCTGGTTTCAGCCAAAAACCCAGATATTTGAAGGGGTCCCCAATCTTAGTTACCTCTAAAGGAAGAACAACAGTAATATGGCTTATCTCTTGCCTATTTAGGCCTTCCATTATGAGCTGTGATTTCTTGTAATTGACTTGCATCCCAGTTGCTTTCATGAACAACTCAAGGATCTCCTTTATCTTTTTAAACTCTGTCAAGCTTCCATTACTGAAGAGTAATATATCGTCTAGAAACAGGAGATGTGTAATAAAAAGGTTGACAGCCACCTCCAGGCCTTTAATTGTTTCTTCCCTTTTGGCTTTTAACATTAGCTGACTCAGCCCTTCTGCAACCAATAAAAACAGTAAAGGGGACAATGGGCAGCCTTGCCTTAGGCCCCTTTGCCCTTTGAAGAACGGAGAGGTTGCCCCGTTTATAAGCACTGCAAAACTGACACTGGTGATACCAGTTGATATATATATATATATATATATATTATATATATATATTATATATATATTATTATATTAAGGTTGTTTAATTATTTTTTGTACCAGTGTTGATTATGAGTTTCCCTTTCCAATTTCCTTTGGCTTAGATTCACATATCAAGACCTTTACTGTGAACGGAATTACTATCCACAAAATGTGCACACAGTACTTTAAAATTTCCATATATATATTAGATATATATATATATATATATAATATTATATATATAGATATAATATTAAAATATCTTATTGTATTTGGTTATTAAAATATTTCAGTTATATATTGTTTTTAATGCAAATTAAAATAAAATAAAACATGAAATGTAAAAATATATTGTTTAAAACCCGGATGCGGGTGTCATTATACGCAATTAAGATTCATGCGCCATCCACGCGTTGCGTACAAGTCGCCACGCCAGAGACAGGTGGAAGCCATGGGTTCTGGGTTGGCTTCTGTCCCAAGCGTATTTACGAGCCTTAATGGCTCTTTAATGCATTTGAATTCCCAAGGTTTCGCTGCCAGTTATTTCAGAATGGCGCAAACATTCCTCATTCTCTGTTTGCAGTTCGGCTCTAGTCCTTAGGGGTTAACAATTAAGGTCTGATTTGAGGAGGGAGGCTCTGAGGGCAGCAAGCCCACCCTCGAGTCCATTCCCTGTCCAATTCTGGTGGTTTGTCCTCATTATTCCAAGGAGAATTTGAAGTTGGACGTTGGGTTGCTGAGCCATCGGGAAAACCTCAGCAGCGGAACTCTTACTGGCAGGCAGAGGCATAAGGAAGCCCGGCTTCGTCCTCAGAGTGCAGTTGGGTTTCTTAGGTTCATCATGGCTCCTCGCACTGGATATCCTAGGCCTCCAGGGGCGTAATTCTAGGCAACGCGGTGGCACAAGAGGCAGGGGCCAATCAAGCCCGAGGCGCATCTCACCACTGGCTTTTGCTTCACCACCCTCCTCTGACTCGGAGCACTCTGGTTCAGACATAAGCAATTCAGTGCAGACCGCGACTCTTCATTACTGTTGAAGGAGGAATAAGCTTGTGGTAAAAGCCATAATTACTGTCATTTTTCTGAGGAGGATGAGGAGGACGGTAGCTGGAAGGCTGAAATAGAGGAAAAGACACCTCCCTCCTCGGACAATTCAACCAAGTTAAAGGATTCGGCTGACAGTTCTTACAGCCCTGAGTTACAGAGCAGGATAGATGAGGAGAGCACCCATGGATATTCGGCGGAGCAGGCTGAAGCTTTACAGGAAATTGGCAGCCTCAAAGGAAAAGAGCCCATGGTGACGTCTGAGAATCCACTGGAGGCTTTAATGGAGGTTCAAAGCAGCATGCCTTCCTCCCCTCAGAGCAAAATAAGGAATGAGGAGACAGAGGACTCTTTCGACTATACTCTGTACCTTAAACTGCCACCTGGTATTGATCGTCTCGAAGACCTTCCGGATGGGATGGAGGTGACTTGGGAGCGGGACCTGGTGCGTGCAGCAGAGGACCGAAGGAAGCGTGAACTGGAACGGGAAGCTGAGGAGCGGAAGAAGCAGAACAAGTAATGGCAGAAGCGTCAAGGGTAAGCCTATGGTCTCAGGCGCACGACTTTTTCCTTTTTGGTTCAGTTTCATAAGGAGACGGCCAGCAATTGACGCAATGATGCATGGAACCCCTGTTTTTTGTAATGGGTCTTGTGGACTATGTCGCAGTAACGGGTCTTGTTTCTATGTCTGACTATGTAGCAGTAAACACTACTTCTGTTGATGATTTTGTAACCTCTAGCTTTTATAGGCAGAGGATCCAGGTTGATAGGGAAAGCTTTGACAGAGAGCTGAACACACGCTCTCAGAGGTTCACACCTCTTGTAAATATTTTTTTGGTTTTTTAATATAAATAGTTTAGCCTTTGCCCAGCCAAAAAAAAATATATTGTTTAAAATGTACTGAAAATATTTTATTTATATATAATAAAATTTGAAAATGGAATTTATGTTTGTTTATTTATCTATTTTAATTAAATATTAAAAAAACGAAATTAAATTTATTCATAATTTCATAGAAGATAAAATATATATTTATTAAATGATAATATCAAATATATTAGATATAAATTATAAAAATCTCACTTTAAAAAATTAAAATAAGAATTGTTTCTTTTTCATCATCAAGCTAAGTTAAAACAGTAAAACAAATTAAAATAGCAATTGAGTCTAGAGGTTTATTGAGCCGAGAGATTTATGAGATTTATTCTATAGCCCAGTGTGATGTGTGATCTTGATGTGTAATCTAGTTTATTTGTCATAAAAATTGAAATTTTGTTATATCAGTCAAAATACAAAAATCTAAAAATCTAAAAATTAAAATAATTAAATAACTATACAAAACATTAAAATAATATGGAAATTTGATAGATTAAAACTAGAGCTCTGAAGATGAACCCTAATCACTTCGTTGCCGCCTCTTTCCCTTCGTCCGTCGTCTGGCCTCTGCCCGACCCTGCCAATGATGGCGATGCGTGCTTCAGTCATGGAATGCTGGCCTCCTCCTTCAATGCTGATCCACAGGTTTACCAATCCCTTCTGAGAGCTCCCCTCTCTCTTTTTTGTTCCGCTCTGGACATTGGGGCAGCTAGATCACGACCCTTTGCTGCTGCATCTTGTAACAGTGGCCCCCTTCAGCTTGCAGATGCAACGACTAAGAATGAACATGCAGAATATACTCCTACTTCTCCTCAGGCGGCGGATCTTGGGAAGAAATATTATGCCCTGGAAGGCTGCTCAACCCTATTAGTACCTCCTCTGTCCCCCCAGAATAGTCGAAACTCTATATTTAATCTTCAGAATTCATTTAGCCTCCCAGATCTGCCTGGATGGAGCATCTGGAAACTCTTTTGGGCGGAAAGTAATGACAGACTCAATTACCTTTGGACTATCTCCTCATCTCCTCACAAACCCCTGTGGAAAGTTCAGGAAAAGAAGGCCTTTCAAAGCACCAACCTCCTCCCGTCCCAGATCTGCAGTGGAGAGCAGAACTCTGATCTCTCTGCCTCGTTCTAGATCCAAATCATGCTCATCTCTGGAAAAACTCTGCTACAATGGGTGAGCTCGTTAGATCTAGTGCAGAACCTCAAGCATGTTCTGGAAATCAAGTTCGGGATTCCCTCTACAGCTCAACGACTTCTCCACGAAGGTAAACAACTTGAGGATCCTTATCCCCTTTCTTTTTACAACATTAACAGAAATGCCTCCATTACTTTTACCCTTCGTTTGAGAGGGGGAGTTGCTGGACAATCATCCTCAACTGAGGCGTTCTCATATAAAGATGTCCGTGCTCAGATGCCTAAGAAAATAGCTCCACCAGTTTAGACTCCCAAATCTTTTTTGGTGGACAAACTGGAGGAAACCCCCTCCATTGAAATAATGCATCCAATGCTGGATGAGCAAACCCGAAAGTTTGCATAGCATGTTATTATTTGCAGGTTCAATGGGCTATGGCCTCGCACAGCAGACCTCTACCAATGGATTCACTCTAACTGGACCATCAATTGTAAGGTTTTGTTATGCTCAAAGGGCTTCTTCATCGTAGTGTTTGCTTTCAGTGAGGACTACCAAAAATCCTTAACTATAGGCCCATGGTTTTGGGGCTCAGCAGGTCTTTTCCTCACCCCTTGGTTCCCAGATTTCGATCCCTCTACAGCAATCATCACCAAGCTCCCCATCTGGGTCAGACTTCGTAATCTCCCGGCGCATCTATGGCACTTTGTTGTATTCCAAGGGTTCGACAATTCTCCAAGCCACTTTTTAGACACAGACATCTCTATAGGGGAAAAGGGCTTATACACCTTCGCCAAAATATGTGCAGAAATAGAAGGACTCCCTGATCAGATCAATCTCAAAATTGGAGACTTCCATTGGCCTCAGACCTTGGATCATGAGAACACAACCTTTCGCTGCTGAAACTGCCCTCACACAGGGCACCTTCAGAGCTCTTGTCCCACGATGCCTACCCAAAAGAATAAATCCAATCCTAAGCAGAAATCCAAAAGCTGGAAGCCTCATGATCCTCCCCCCATGGACGATTTTGATTTCAGCTCGGATGAAGAGGAAGAGGATGAGGAAGGAATGGAAGCAAAGCTGGCACAGGATCCGCCCTCAATTGGTCCTGTGGATTCGTTTGTCCCACCAATCTCTCAGAAAAGGATTCATGAATCCTCTACCTCAGATTCAGACAAGGAGACCTCTCCGTCAGCCCAGCTCAATTTGCAAATCATGCCAGCTCAGCAGATTCCTCTTGGTTGGGTCAAAGTTGGTAAAAAGAAAGGGAAAAAATGCCGAATAGTTGATTCTACCCATCATGGGTAGAATCCTTTGTTCTGCTCTTGCTCCTCTGTTCTTCTTGTTACTTCTTGCTAAGCGCTGCTCTCTTCTCATTTTCTTTTAGGGGCCGAGGTGGATAGCCTATCCTTTCCAGCTGCCGGTGTTCTTGCTTCTATTGGTTGTAACTTCTTATTGTACCATACGTCCTCTTAATAGAATTAGTCTTTGCTGAGAAAAAAAAAACATTAAAATAATATGAACTCATAAAAATTTACACGCTAAAAAATTAGTTCAATCTCAGTTGATATTAAATCCATATAAATCTACATTGATTTTAAAATCTTATTCTTCTAATATCAACAAAATGATATATCAGGATGATAAAAACAAAAGAGGCCAAGCAAATCAATGTAACATTGAGGGAAGGTACATGTACACATTAAGCGTGAGTTAATATGCTCTCATTGAGTTAGAACTTGCATCTTAATTGTATTCCAAAAAAACAAAAGCCAGGTCAATTTATGTGAAGGATATCGACCACACCATTTTGACACTACTGAGCATGGTCTTCATAGGCATGAAAAGTTAAGTCGGTGGAAGGAGTTTGTGACCTTAATCTTCCTCGTTCTTAATCTTAATGAAATCCATGATGTGACCTTGTCATCTCAACACTGGTAGCATTGGTCTATATATACATTTCTCCTTGCTTCTTTCGAAACTTGGTGAGGGATAATGAAAAGTATAATGATGGTGCGAAAAAAATGAATATGGTTTAAGTTGGCTGACGTCTTGGATTTAGAAGGAATTGTTGGTCTTAGCCATATGACATGGTTAAATTTTGTTCTATGGTTACATTTTTGAGACATAAGGTGAGTAGAGATAAGGGTTTTAACTAGGTTATTTATAGTTAGTTTATAATTTCTTCCATCGACAACTATGGTAGTATCATGTACGAGTAGAGGTAGTATCATTGACAATTATGGTAGTATCATGTAAGAGTAGTGTGTTTTTGGTTATATATATATGTTTGTTGTATATGATGTTTAGTGTGTGCTATGTGATGAATATTATTTTTTATTCTCGTATTTTTATATTTTTTTATGCTCAGTTCATAAATTCAAAGTTGAAGGTAGTTTTTATCATAGATTTTACAATTTCTTATCACATTTTGATTAAATTGTAGATTAGGGATTTGTTTACTTTGCATTTATTTATGTTAAATAATCAATCAAGTTGGAGTTGCTAGAGATCATTGGTGCGAGTAGGATTATTGTTGAAAAAAGAACTATAGATCCATGTTATAGATCACTACACGCATATGTTATGGATCACTACAAGTCCTTGTCATAGAGTGTTATAGGATTATTGCTACAGATCAAATTTGTTAGTAAAAAACAAAGAAATAAATACATGATAAACACATCAAAACAATAATACATGGACATGAACACCATATTTTACCTTAGAAACCCTTGTGAACAAATAATAGATATATTATTTTTCATGGTTTAAATGCAGCCCTTGAATTAAAAGTAGCCAAGTTGACCAACATCTTGGCCTAGCCAAGTGAGCCTTTTGCTAAACTCAAACCGTTTACAATGGAGAATCCCTAAAATTTTAAAAGGTTTCATCACATGTAATCCATGGTTTTTAATACCACAGGCCAACAAAATAGCGTGCATAGACCTAACAACTTTGAACTTTTCATCGAGTCAAGTTTACACTAACATTCCCCCCCTTTAAATTTGAAAAGGGAAATATGCATGCTCATTCCCCGTATCACTTAGGTCTATTTTGAGATTTTATTGGTAGGAGTCTAGAAGCCTAACTATGTCTTATAGTTGTATGCTCACATATATGTAATTTACAAATTTCATCTCCAAGTACTTTTTATTTTTTTCATTGTTGTTTGTAAATTATGTTGTCATTCTTTCACATCTACACATTTTTTCACACTAGTTGTTCTCACCAGATTTCGCTTTTGTGGTTGCATTTCACCTTGTTAGACCTTTATTTCCTCTCAATATCCACGTATGCAGTTCAAATACCAATTAGGGATTATATATGTTAGTCTCAACCTCAACATATGTATTGGAATTTGCAACCATCACCTCCTTCCAGAAGCCACAATTTCTTAGCTTTGATACCACTTTTAGTAGAAATGAGAGAAATAAATACATGATAAACACATCACAAAAATAATACAATGGACATGAACACCATATTTTACCTAGGAAATTTTTGTGGAAAAACCAACTACGAATAATAAATCTATAATGCCCCATGGCTTAAAAGCATCCATGTCAAGCCAACCAATGTCCTAGCCTAGACAAGTGAACCGTTTGCTCAACTTAGGCCCATTACAATGGAGAACCCCCAAGATTTTAAAAAGACTGATCACATGTAATCCACCAGATCTAATAACATGGGCCACCAAAACCATATTCCTGATGTTGGAAGAATTCTTGTTATTGATGTCAAAGGGATCACCAGCTCAAGGAGTCAATAACTTAAGAGTGAAGAGGACTTAAGTCCTTTCTAATGAGTATTTACTCACCTTCTAACTCTTATTCATTAAAAAGATATTGAATTTACAAATTGGAAACCCACATTTTGTCAAGCCTACATGAGTGGGCCTACATGAGTACAAGTTGGCCTTCCCAAGAGACGTGTCTATTCAAATCATGGCTGAATTGGCCTTCCCAGGAGACACGTCTATTCAAATCATGGTCGAACAAGTATAAATAAGTTACACTCCATCAACATCCATCCAATTTGACCAGGTATATATAGAGGAAATTCAGATCTGAGGGAAAAAATAAATAATTTTACAACTTGTGAACTAAGGAGTTGATCAAGGTAACTAAAATGTGGGATTTCCCATTGGTTTTTGGTCATATCTTTATGTGGTTTTTGGGATTCATTTGGGAATAGTTTTCGGCCCTTTTGGAGCAAACCCCTCTGTACTTTGGAGCGGATATTTTCGGCTCTTTGGATCATATTTTTGGTTTGAGGGAAGGAGAAGACTTCTGAATTTTCTGGTCCTGTGGAGACCCGTGACAAGGCAAATTCGACCATAAATTACAGACCTATAACAAGGAGTTTTTTGGCTTGTGGAGACCTATGACAAGGCACCTGTGGAAAGTTTTGAGTTTCGACCTCTAGGAGCAGAGCTTACCTCACAGAATTGTTGACATTTCTTAAGTTGATTTTTGAGAACAGTCTTGAAGCCATAACAGAGGCTTGTGCAAACTTTGGAGTAGTTTTTGACTATTGTGCAGCGTTGATTGGAACAACCTTGTTGGAGCATACTTGTGTGAACTTTGGAGCGGACTTGTTAAGATTTTGGATTAGTTGTTGACCCTTGTGCAAACTTGTTGTAGTAGACTTTTGCAGACTTTAGAGCAGTTGTTGACCCGTGTGAAAACTTGTTGAAGAAGACTTGTTGGAAGTAGACTTTAGCCACTTCTTGGAGCACATATTCTTGATTGTTTTTGAAGCATTGTTGAAGATACCCTTGGAGCATTGTTGAATCATTGAAGACATTTTTGAAGTAACTATTTCTTGTAAAGTTTTGGTCTAACCAAGTTGGGGTTTTTAGTTGTTGAGAGGATTGGAGTCCTTATTTTTGACCAAGTTGGAGTTTGGAGTTGTTGAGAGGATTGAAGTCCTCATTCTAACCAAGTAGGATCTTGGATTTGTTCTAAGTTGGAGCCTTCAAAAAGATAGGATTTTTTTGTATAGGTTGGATCCCTAAATCGATGTAAAAGAGGGTTGAAGTCCTCTTAACTAGCATAATATAAAAATTGAAAGAAACATGGATTGACCCTCCCCTCTCAATATTTCCAAAACCTGAAACCACCATTGTGGATTGAGCAACTTTGGATCTTTAACTAAGTCAAGTTTACCTTAACAAAATTGAGCTCTATATGGATTTTATATTCTGGATTTATGTGTAGGTTGATGTTATATATGTGGACATCGAAGGGTGTCTTTTTGAATTCATGTATGGTTATCTAAGCCATGTGAATATTTGTTTGAATAATAATATGGTTGGAGGCACATAGTGTAAAAATAAAACCATTATTGAGTATATATCTATGCACTTAATATTTGAAAATTGAATTTATTAGTAGCTCATATATTCTAATATAGTTATTCATTGTTAAGGAATTTTTATATGAAGTTGGTGGAATGGTGCGATAATCTTCAATTCTCAAGAACGCTCATTAAAACTTTATTTTTTAATTACGTAAATATGTTATGTTACTCAATTTTTCTTGAGAGAGATAAGAGATACAATATAGCGAAGAGACACACAATAGGGGAAATGATTTCTTATATAGTGTATAAACTCTCGCTTGATTGAAATGTAGATCCCTATTGTTCTTGTATTTGTAATTTTTAGTAAGTTCTTCATTCTACATAAATGAGGCCCACTCTATTGGTGTGAGGTTGTTTATATGGATTAACTTATTTGTTTTGTTCATTTGAAATTAAGCAATTGGCATTACAATTGTTTTATGCTATAGAGTTTGATAATTCAACTTGTTCCTTATTTTTGTTATTTAGTTTTGAATGTACCATGTATTGTAAACCTAGCGAATTTGAATTTATGATTGAGTTGAGTTTTTTTAACAATTACCCTTTAAATTTGACTTGGGAAAATTCTTTAAATTCAATTCAAAAATCCCACATATCCTCCTTTGTGTATCACTTAAGTTTATGTGTAGACTTCACCGAAAATGGTACACATGCCTAATTAATGCTTTTAGCCGTATGCTTACACATTTTTATGTTTATTTTGTTGATGTCCCAACACTTATGCTTCCATTGTATTGCCTTCACACACTCTGATTGTAAAATTAGTGTTATCCTCATATTGTGAAAATCCTTGGTCATAGAAAACTCCATTGTGATATTAATCTACAGTTCTAGCTCCTACTATTGCTCTCTACATAATTGGGCTCATACTCTTTCATGTACATGGTAAATTAACACTCTAGTGCCTTATGGGATTTCTTCCATTGAAACCCTAGCTTTGTATTGTTGTATCCATGTCACCAGACACTCTACGTTCTTTATCATTTGTAGTACTAATATTAGACCACTCTGAATCCTTTTAGAGTCCAATTTAATTTGTGGCGAATACCATTTGTTAGATAAAAAATGTGAGAGAAAAATAATTAAAACAAAATCATAGCAACATGCACACATAAATCACACATGATTTATCCTAGAAAACTCCAATTTCCTAGCCAAAAATTATTTAATTATTCTTGGCCAAAAGGATTTTCATAATGGAATCATTAAGCCATTAAATAAGTTGTATTACATTAAATTCCATGGGAAAAACCATGGGTCACAAATATTTTGTACCTAAAAACCATGTATTGTATACCTAACAACTTTAACTCTATGACCATAGGATTTAACCCTTTACACAATTACCTGCAAACAAATTCTCAAAACTAAAAAATATACAATGGTGAGAACATAAAAAAATATACATAGATATTTTCCTATGGATCCCAAAATTGGGACTACCAGATTGATTTTTCATTATATTCCTTTCAATACTACAATACATATATATATATATGTTGAAGCATTCGTAAACCCCAATGCATTAACCCTAGATTAGGGCATAGCCATAATTTCCTTAACGAGATCTACAAAATACCATGGGAAGAAAACTATCATGCCCAAAACCCTGTACAAAACCCATGCACAAAACCATGGGTAGGTCCACCCACCATCTTTGGGTTTGCCCCCCATCCTTGGGTTCACCCAACTATTATTGGGTCTACATAAAAAAAATCTCAGGGCAACGGGCTACTACCCCCTTACAAACCCTCCGACAAGGGGGGTTACCACCCTCCCCCGCAACGTATAATGTGTAGAGCTAGCCATGGAAAGAATATAACACATACCCAAAATTCTCCAACTTGTTGTTTTCTTTACACACAGGGGGTCACAGGAGAGATTTTTCATTGGTCCAGCCTTGCAATGCCAATTGTTTCTCCACACCAAGAAAAATTCTCAATGCATGTACAACATCCTTCAAAGTGTCTACCTTTACCAACAATACCTTTTTTTCCTCAACCATATCCCTCACAAAGTGATACTGAACATCTATGTGCTTTGTTTTTGAATGATAAGAAGAGTTCTTAGCCAAGAAAATTGAACTTTGGTTGTCATTGTCTATCCTTATAGCTCACTGCACCAATCCCATATTTGAACACAATTTCTGTAACCAAACTGCTTCCTTTCTTACATGAGTGGCTGCCATGTATTCAACCTCTGTAGTTGAAAGTTCCACTACAGACTACCTCTTACTCATCCAATTTACTACTCCTCCAAATAGGTTAAACACATACCCACTTGTAGATATTCTTTGATCCAGATCTCCAACCTAGTTTGCATCAACAAAGCCATGAATGTCTAAACTCCATCCAATCTTTGTCTTCCTTGGTAGCACAAACCATAATCATTAGTGCCACCTAAATACTTGAAAACTCGCTTCATTGTTGTCCAATGCTCCTTCCTTGGTTTCGACATAAACCTACCCAATACTCCCACTACATGTGAAATGTCTAGCATGGTGCAAACCAATGCATAAATCAGGCTATCAACGACACTCGCATATGGAACATGGGACATGTACTCTTCCTCTTCTTGTGTCTTAGGACATTATTCAACAGATAAATTTACACCTACAGGAATAGGAACATTCACCGATTTACTATCCTGCATATTAAACCTCTACAATATTGTCTCGACATAATTCCTCTAGTTTAATCAAAGCTTCCTCTTTGTGTAATCTCATTTAATTTCCATGCCCAAAATATAGTTTGCAGCGCCAATATCCTTCTTGTCAAATTTGGTTGACAATTGGGTCTTCAAATCCTGGATAATTTCTTTGTTGTTTCTAATCAGCAACATATCATCCACCTACAAGACCAAATAAATCACACAATCATCAATTAATTTAAAATACAAACAATGATCCACTTTGCTTATGGTGAAGCCAAGTTGGCTTGTATATATGTATCAAATTTCCGATACCACATCTTTGGTGACTATTTTAACCCATACAAAGGCTTTTTTAACCTGAATACCAGTTCTTTCTTACCCTTCACTGCAAAGCCTTTAGGTTGCTTCATGTAGATCTCTTCTTCCATATCCCTGTGTAGAAATTTTGTCTTCACATCCATCTGTTCTCCCTCAAAATAAAAAGCAGTAACAATAGATGAAAGTAATCTAATAAAAGCTAGCTTGGAAATAGGATAAAAAAATATCACCAAAATCAATTCCCAACACTTCCCAACACTTGGGAATAAATTTTTTCTACCAACCAAGCTTTGTATTTCTCCACCTTGCTTTCTGCATTCATCTTCTTCTTAAGCATCCATTTTCTTCCAATGGGTTTCCTTCTAGCCGACAACTCCACCAGATCCCAAGCCTCATTTTTGTCCAAAGATGTCATTTCATCAACCATGGCCTCTTTTTATAGTTTTCCATCCTCTGAATCTATTGCCTCCCTAATAGTTTTCGGATCATCATCAGTAACAGATAAAGGAAAAATTGAATAGAAAGAAGATGGACTATACCTTTCTGGTTGCCTTCTCTCTCAAGTTAATCTTCTCAAAACTGGAGTTTGTGGCTCTTCCTCTTATGATTCTTGTTCTGTTGTAGAGTCTTATTCTTCCTCCTTTATTTCAAACTCTATCTTCTCAGTTTTCTTTAGTAGGACTTTATGTTTAATAACATCTTTCACCTCTTTAAACACTGCATCTTGGTTGTACACAACCTTCCTTGTTTCTGGGTTCCAAAGTTTATAACCTTTTAAACCATCCTTATACCCAATGAAGATGCACCTTTCAGATTTACTATCCAACTTGGCTCTTTTCTCCTTTGGAACATGTACACATGAATCTCAACCAAATACCCTCAAATGTGAAAGAGAGACTTTCTTACTAGTCCATACCTCATGTGGAGTCTTATCCTCCAATACTGATGAAGATGATCTGTTAAATAGGTAATATACAATATCCACTACCTCTGCCCATAATTCTTTCCCTAATCCAACTTGACTAAGCATGCTTCTTGCCTTTTCCATCAACATCCTATTCATTCTTTCAGCAACATCATTTTGCTGAGGTGTGTATGGAGTAGTCTTTTTCCGTGCTACCACACTTCTTAAAGAACCCTTTAAATTCCTTCTTGAAAAACTCTCCACCATTATCTGTCATCAACACCTTAATCTTCTTCTTTGTCTAATTTTCCACCAGAGCCTTAAATTCTTTAACCTATCAAATAATTCAGATTTCTTCTTGAGGAAATATATCCATGTATTCCTCAAGAAGTCATCTATAAATGAGACATAGTGCACATACTTACCCCATGATGGAATCGACACAAGTCCAAACACATCACTGTGCACAAGCTCTAATATCCTTTTCGCCCTCTTAGCACCCGAGGGAAAACTCACATGATTCTGCTTCCCATACACATAATGTTCACAGAAATCGAAATCCAGAGAGAAATTATACATACCTTCTATCATACCATTACCATGCAGTATTCGAAGGCTCTTCTCTCCAATATGTCCAAGCCTTTGATGTCATGGCATGGTCTTTTCTCAGGAGACCACTAGATGTTCTACTCCATGTTTAGGAACCACATAATTGTTGCACCCATCAATAACAGTGCTACCCAAAAGCTTTTACAGAGTTCCAATCCAAACTCCTGGCATCAATACCAATTCTCCCCGAACCATCTTGCAGATATCTTTCTCGAACGTTGTTTTTACACCTGCATCATCAATATTGCTTACAGAAATCAGATTTTTGGCCAATGTAGGAATATATAGAACACTAGGAAGTGTTCTAATCCTTCCACCTTGCAAATTTATCTTGAATTTTTTGCGTCCGGTGATTCTGGACTTACTGTCATTACCTAAATGGACATCACCACCATCATATTTCTCGTACTCGTACAACCACTCCTTATGGGGAGTGAAGTCAAAGGATGCACATGATTAAATCAACACTGCCTCATGATATACATATGTACTTGAAGAAGAAGGCAAGTACACATCCCCACCTTCATCTAAAGTGGTTTTTTTCATCTAGAGAAGGAGAATCATCAGATCACTTTCCTTTCTCAAGAGATTTAGAGATACGGTGCTTTTTTTAGTGCCCTTCCTTTCCGCATTTCAAGCACACCTTTATAGGTTTTCTCAAAGATTTAGATATCCCTCTAGATTTAGATCTCCTACTCGAAGACTTATTTTTGTTTTTGTTCTAGGACTGTTCTCGTACAAACAAGGCATCTCCATTTTGGCTCTCCATATTTTTTCATCTCTTCTCCTCCGACAACAAGAATGAGACTATTTCATCAAATTTCAAGGTAGTTGTATTCCTACCTATAGCAACAACCAGACTATCCCACTAAGAACACAACAAACTAATGCACTTATCTTCATTTTAAATTGTTATATCAACAGATAACAATTGTCTTACCACAATATTAAAGGTGCTCAGATTCTCTGTTACCGAGTCTCCATCCTTCTTCCTTAGGTTGTAAAACTTTTTCTGCAGGAACAATTTGTTCACCAAAGACTTAGATTGATACAAAGTCCTTAACTTGTCCCATAAAGCCTTCATCGTAGCTTCCCTTGATACATCAACAATATTGAATCTGAGATACACAACTGCATTGTGCTCTTTTCCTTTCGATCCAAATTCACCCAGTCTTCTGCTAACATTATTGTTGGTTTAGTACCTGGATCTACCGCGATCCACTGATCTTTATCCACCAGCAGATCTTCCATCTTGAGCTTCCACAACTCAAAATTTTGTCCATTGAATTTCTCAATCTCTATATTTCCATTCTTCACCAATTTCTTTCACCACAAAAATCGATCCCATAAATCTCCCACTATAACAGGTCTACCACGGCCCTGAGAAAAACCCCTCGACAACAAAAGCATCCCCTTGAAGTCCAAACCAAATGTATGTTTTAACGCTTTACAGAAATTACCTGCAAATGAATTCTTAAAATAGAAAAACATATAATGGTGAGAATATAAAACAAATATATACAGATATTTTCCCCTGGATCCCAAATCCATCATTGCTAGATTGATTTTTCATTATATTCCTTTCAATGTTACAATACATATATATACATGTCGAAGCATTCATAAACCCCATTTCATTAACCCTAGATTAGAACATAATCGTAATTCCCTTGACCAGATCTACGAAATACCATGGGCAGAAAACCATCATGCCCAAAACCATGTGCAAAACCCATGCACAAAACCATCGGCAGGTATGCCCAACATCTTTGGCTTTATATAAAACAATAATTCCCAGGGCGTTTCCCTGAACCCCGTGCAGGGGGGATACCTCCCCCTTGAAAACCCCCTAACAGGGGGGTGACTGCCACCCCCCGATGCCCCCCCCACCCATTTATAGTGTGTGGATCTAGTCATGGAAAGAATATAACACATACCCAATAATGACAAAGTTAAGTTTACCTAAAATAATTTGTGTGATAGGATTGATTGTAACAACAATTTGTCTCTTGTTTAGCATTTATGAATTCTATATATTAAAAAAATGGAATAAAATATTTTAATGAATACATAATTGCTTTAAATTTTGATAAAAATATGAATCAAGTCAAATATAGAGGTTTTATTTTTTATTTTTTTTTCACCTGAAAAATACCTTTGTATTAATATGAGGAATATACATGTTCTGGTCCTCAAGGGACTATTTATTTTTCAACAACAAGGCTTGAAGCCATTATATCATAGCTCATCATGTCACTTATAGGAATTGAACCTGGGTGGGGAGGATTCCAATCATTCCTCCCATCCACCCAAGATAAACCCATTTGACGAGTAGAATTTAGAGATTATGGTTCACTTTCCAACATTTAGGAGGCATATAAAAAGGAAATCATTACATTATGCACATACAATGCATGGTATCTTTCAATTTTATAGACCCCTAGTTTGACACATTAAATGTACATGTAGATTTAAACATTTTTGTTGATATAATAAGGAGATTAATTCACCTAATATTTTTGGCATCATCACTAGGGAGATGCCAAAAGACCAAATAATTTATTTGTAATTATTTAGGTAGTGACATGATAAGGGATTCAACTTAATAGAATTTTTGGCAACCACCATGTTTATATGGAATTTCATCTACAAAAACAAAGTAATTTTTACTCTTAGGCTTGCTTAAGACCTATGATAAATTGTGCACTATAGATTGACTTCACCTCAAAATGACACACATGCATACATTACTAAAATAAATAAAGGATAATGGGTGCACCTCAGCTTGGAAGGTAGATGTTTGATTCCCTAGGTGATTAGACTCCTTAAGATCAACAAAAAAATATCAGGTTTTTCATTGTTTAGAGAGCATCAAAATAGGAACAAAAGGAAGCTTATTCCAAAGAAACAAGTGGGATAATGATATGTATCTAGTTTCTATGCTAAATGAATTATCATACTTTATATGCTACAACAACCCACCAGAATTTTTTACCTCCTCAAAATTTGGAGCCCCATCAATCTCTCTAAGGATCAAGCTCTAATTTTTTCTAAGTGTTTGTACTTGTCATAATCTTAGTTAAGTCTTGCCCAACCAAAATCCCAGTTGCAATATTTAGTCATATCACACTTTAGTTTTCAATCATTGTCACATATTTTAGTTGTAGTCATGCCTTAGAGGCTTATTGCATCCTCTTGTGCCTAATCACATCCTAAAAGTGCAACTAGGTCACGTGTGGAGAAAACTATATGAGTTTGAACACCAAATTTCCTTTCATCATTTATTTCGTCCTTCGAGAGCTTCACCCATAGATATCTCTACCTATCCTCATGAAGTGAAAATATGTTAGTGCATCAAGTCTAGGTAGGTCTCATTCCTCTCGCTCTTGGATTTTCAATATGAGCGTGTCTCTTCATTTATGTAATTTTGTCATTATAGGTCACTTGGTCTTCTGTAACCCTTGGTATTCTCGTCAATGGTTAACACATTATATAAGGGTTTTTCATTCTAAATGATTTGTATTCGCACTCTTGAACAAAACCCTCACTATACTTAGTCATTCTTTGGATTCCTCATTCACCTATGGTCCTCACTGTAATTTTCCTTAGTAAAATTTGCCTAAGTCTTGACCTTATCGCATTCTTAAAAATCAAAAATTCAGAATTTCGTGGCTATTATTGTTAACTCCAAATGTGCTTAATCCGTTTTCTCGAACTCTTTATAGTGCACTGGTGCAATTCAAATCCATAGTTATGTACCCTTTCCACTGAGAAGTGTGAATGTGCCATCATTAAACCTCTCCTTTCTCTTCTTGCACTCACACATGATAGAGGCATAGCATTGGGACCATTACCTCTATAAAACTAGATTGCACTAAATACCCGAGTCACCTTTCTCAATTGTCACGCTCGCGTATTACATTTTCATAGCCTGAATCCATTTGTATATATGAATCCTAACTGTGACTTATGCATGTTCCTAGCATATGCTTAGTGCACCCATGCATCTTATTATTTTAACCTAAATTCCTCTAATGCTATCAATCCTAACTATGCCAAGTTCTAAAACTTGTCTTTGTCCAGTACGACTGTGCTTAATGATCTGTGTTTTTATAGTGAATAATATACAAATAGATTAGAAGGTAGAATAATATATATTTTTGGACTAATTGTGTCTCTCTGCAATGAATGATTTTGAATTTCCAGGGACAATAGATCTATTGCAAATCAAAGAAGTTATATTAGGGTTTGATTCTCCTTTCTTGATAATTACTTGTGAGTATGTTGGCTTCTTTTAATTCTTTATTATATTATCTTTCATGAATAAATTACCATATTATGGGTCTAAGAAGATCAAAAAACAAGAGACACAAGATGTAGGCACTATGCCAGGGAAAAACCCCCCTTGAGGGGAAAACCTAGTCAAGAGAATTCTTCCTTTCAATAGTTTTCCTTGAGACTCTTCACCCTAGACAAAGACAAAACCTTCCCTCCACTCCAAGTTAGCCTCCTAGATCTTTGACCTCTTTCTAGCAATTTTGATTAGGCAGTAGCTTATGGCATCAGACAAATTTTGGCATTAGTGAAACTTGGAAGACTTCGATCTCCCAAACTAGGGCATGAAACAGAGAGCGAGAGGCACCAAAAGTTCGATTTTCTTCTTCTCCTTAGACTTCCCCAAACTCACACTTCCTTTAGCTTCCTTAGACCCACTTCGTCCTCCTTCAAGCTTCTCTAGCTGCTCTTGAGATATCGACCTAGCTTGAGATGAGATACTCCAAATGGCTTCGAATTTCTTGTATTTATAGGCTTCATGTGAGGTCAAATTAGTCTCCTTAGGCCAAATTGATCTCTTCTAGGCTGACTTGGTGTGGAGGATACATAAATTATATTTAACTCAATAGTAAACATTTTTATATGACTCAAAAGCCCAAGAAGGGTCTCTTTGAATGTGCAATGACTCTATAAAGTCAATATTAATCCTATGTGTCCACAATGGGGACTTTGACCAATATAATGATGACCCAAGCATGAAACCCATGCTTTAATAAGTCATTGATACAATAATAAAAATTATTTTCTTTATTCTTTTGGCAAGTACATTTCATGATGGCTTAAATACATTAAATGAAGATCAAACCTAGTTACAATTTCCAACACTCTCTCTTAACTAGGGAGGTATTCATCAAATACTAATACAATAAAATATCTCAAACTATATTAACAATGAAGAACTTTAGGCACGGTAATGTCATGGACTAGATTCTTGACCAGGGCAATATATCCATTAGTATCTCAACAATTTAGGCATCGCAATGCCATGGACTAGATTCTTGACCAAGGAAATCTATCCAAGTGGGAATAAGGTGGACTCAAGCTTTCAACCCCTATAGGTACCACCAGGCTTACTTGCTAACCACCAACCCAGGGACCTAGGTACATATCCATGGTCATATCTCTACGACCCACACCACCCTCCCTACTTTGGGACCTAGACATCAACACAAAGTGTCGGCGAGATGTCCTCCTAGGAAATTCTTCACTCGCAAAGCCTCAACAAATCTCTTCCATTTCATTATCATCAATACTATCAACAATGTCTACCAAACCAAGCAGGTTTCTCGGATACTCAAACTTATTATTAGGAAGAACCTTTGTTAGCATGTTGGCTACTTGTTCATCTATCGAGACATACTCCAACTACACGATACCATCCTGCACCAGGTTCCTAATAAACTGGAACTTATTGTTGATATGCTTCATTCTCGCATGAAACACGAGATCTCCAAACATATTGATACAAATTTAATTGTCATAATTAATCATAGTAGGACTTATAGACTTCTCAAAAAAATCTATCAAAAGCTTCCTTAACCAAACAACCTCCTTTCCTACTTCACATGCAACGACATATTCTGCCCCAACACTGCTTAACGCAATGGGATGTTGCTTCCTACTCATTGATGAGATCATAACAACTCCCATACTAAAACATCCTCTAGTAGTGCTCCTTCCATCGGTCTCACTGCCACCCCAATTAGAGTTTGTGAAGCCAATTAGCTTGACTTCCTTACTATCATACTTTAGGAAGTGATATATAGTGCCACAAAGATACCTCAGTATATATTTAGCAATTATCCAGTGATCATGACAAGGCTTCAACTGAAATTGACTAATCATGTTTAATTCAAAACATATATCTAGCAGAGTATTTACCAGATACATTAGGGAACCCACCAAATGTCGATAGCAGGTAGGATCCATGAGACTAGAGTCAGAGTCCCTCAACTTCTCGAGATTGGTGATCATAGGAGCAGTCATCGTATTGGAATCCATTAACCCAAATTTTTGCAATAACTTGATGATGTACTTTCCTTTCCCCAAATATATCTCCCTCGGTCTTTTCCATACTTCTAGACCTAGGTAATAGTGCATCAGTCCTAGATCCTTCATTTCAAATTCAACAACCAACATTTTCTTGCATTCTTGAATTCTTCACCCCACCCCTGTGATGAATAGATCATCCACATAAAGTAGAATAATGATAGGCTCATCATTCACGACCTTGATATAGATATTCAGATCAACATAACTCTTAATGAACCAAATTCTAAGTAGATATGCATCCATCCTTACATAATGTCTTAGGTGCTTGCTTCAAACCATATAGGGTCTTCTTAAGTTTGAAAACATGACGGTCCTTGCTATTAACTTCAAAGCCTTCAGGTTATTCGATGTACACTTCCTCATCAATGGTCCCATTTAGAAATGTGGTCTTCCCATTCATTTGACGGATATTCCACCCCATTGTAGGAGCCAATGAAACCAATGACCTAATGGTAGTGTATCTTGTTGTGGGTGCCAAGGTTTATGTTATGTAAAAAATTAGTTAATTTTAGGTTATTATTTAATTTTAATTTTAATTAGACGAAAGGGCACGATCATAAGATCATGCCCTTTCCCAAAGGGTGCCCATGGCGGTATATAAGCCATGCAACCCATTGTAAACAATCATCATCTATCTATTCATCATTTTTAAATAAGATATTTTACACACATATTTCTGTTTCAAGAAGTTTTCTGCTTCATCTGGTATCAGAGCAAACGATCTTCTCGCCTGGCAATCACCAATCTTCATTTATGTGGCGTCATCCATCAGAACCCCTCCCAATCCACCTCCGCCACCTCTGTTTTCACTGCCAGTGCAGTTGACCAGAATTACTAACAAACCTCGAGCTGTGTATTCCCTTGTATTCCCTCCGCTACCTGTCACTAACGAACCTGATTCACTTGTCATTTCTGTCCGAAATCTAGACAAAGTACGAGTGATAGAATGAGGTATGGGATCCATAGATTGATCGATGCGTAATTGTTTGATTCCCCAATCAAAAAAATATCCTCGGGAAAAAAGTAAAAGGTTGTTCAAAATGGGTGAGAACGGAGCATAAGGAGATCGTTCCAAATCATTTATATCTGGACCAATTATCTATTCATTTTTGTCATCTTCTTCTTTTTTAGAAGAATAGCTTGAAGTAACATAAGTCTTATTCATTGCCAAGATCCTTTGAATCCTGATCACTAGATCCTTTACGAATATTTCCCCAGTTATCTCCAAAGATGACATGACAAACGCTCTTGAAAAATGAGAGAACGACAAAAAGTCATAATTGGATCGTGATGAGAGGAAAAAAGCGTTTTAGATTTAGGGAAACCGGACCACTCTATCTAGTAATTGTTGTTTCTGATAGATCATATTCATCTACTGGTACCAGTTCTATTTTAACTTATTTCTTTTTCTATATTACCTCTTCCTATACTATTCATAAAAATAGTATATTGTTCTAAGATCCTATATCGTTCCATTTTCATACAATGAAAATTTCAATAAATATTTCATTGTGAAAATGGAATATTTTCTAGAATTTCCTGATTGGATATTGATTCATTTCCTTTGATTCAATCCTATTCAAATTTTTTAACATGATGTATGTCGAGGATAAAGACACCCAAGATTTCAAAACCCTTCAATGGATACACACAAGAAACGGGCTAATTCAGCAACTTCTGTTCGATCTCCCTTAGTTCACATTATCACCAGTACGAGTTAAGGAATGTCTTGTCGGCCCTTTATTCCCATATAAAAGAACACGACGAGGGATACCTTCTTGAATTTCCATTTGACATCCGAATATCTTCATAAGAATCGAGAAAAATACGACGATTTTCGGGAAATCCCCAACGAAAAAGACTACAATCCTTGTTTTTTTTATCCAAACTTATTATAGCCACTACCACATTGAACAAAATTGTGCACCACAGATAAGAGCTAATGAACATACCTGCATACCATAAAAAACCATTACAATCCTTTGAAACAAGAGTATTGCTGAGATGACAATAGGGGTATGAGTTCTCACCAAATAACTCGAGATCCCGACAGGAAAAATCATAGTGAACCCATAAAGAGGATACAACCCCAAAAGAAATTACTTCTTTTTTGAGACCCTGTTATAGGTTATATCCAGAGCCATTTGGATCAACGATTCATAAAAGAATGTATTCAATTCAATCCTATTGAAGTTGAGGGAATAGCTTTTGCCCACAGTCCACTGTATTTTTTCTACCCGTCCCTTTGCTATCTCCGTCTTCCCAAGAGACTGCGGCCTCTGCTACCCCCGTCTGCTGTATGTTTAACCCTCTGCGGTGATAGCTGCGGGTTCCATTACGGTGAGTGGACGTTTTTGTTCATCACGGTAAAATCAAAAGAGGTATATGCTCGAAGCGTGGTCAACCATATAATGTTATTTACAAACAGTCATTCAATATATATTTTTAACATACATAACGTTATATAAACATATATATAATATATAAACGTGACATATAATAATATTATATATATATATATATAATATATATATATATATATATATATATATATATATATATATATATATATATATATATATATATAATAATGCATATATAATTTAATTAATTAAATTTATTTTAATTAATTAAAATTTATATGTATAAATTTATTTTAGCTAATTAATTAAAAAAAAAGGGGGAGGAAAAATATTTTAGCTGGCAAATAAATACACGCCCCCGCAAACCCGCTCGATGTCGAAAATGACAATGGCAGATTTCCAAAATAAATTGGTCAACGCAAAGCATAAGATAATTAACAACCATGACGAGGTCAGTAAAAGATTAAATGAAGTCGAGAGCAAGCTTGGGGAGCAAGCAGACAAAATAAAAAATCTTCAAGATACGACAAATCGAATAGAGATAAAAATGGAAAGTTGACATGTCCAAACAGAAGCAGACATCAAAGAGGTCTTAACAATGCTGAAACTTCTGTGTAAAAAGTCGAATTGTACACCTGAAGAGCTACTAAAAGAAAGTGAAGAGAATCAAGAACACCTCTCATCAGATTCAACAAAATCAACAGATTCTCATGAAAAGGTTGAATCCCCAAAAAACTCAGCGACACCCCACCAAGAAGCAAGTAACACCGCCTTTACAAACAAGCAACTTTGGGATACCCTTACTAATCAACACCCTTTTTTTGCTCAACCATTAGCCACATACCAGAGGAGGGAAAAAGTCGAGATGCCTAAATTTGATGGAAACGAAAAAAACAATGTTGCATGGGTAAATAAAGCATAAGAATACTTTGAGATATATGACATCAATGACGATGACGAAAAGCTCAGACATGCATCCATGAAAATGAAAGGAGAAGCATATAATTGGTATATGTGGTGGAAAAAAACGACACACGTCATTAGCTGGAGAAAATTTAAAGATGCATTTTTAAGAGATTCCAAGGTGTAAGAGAAGAAGAGTTCTTTTCAAAACTCATCAAGTTACGACAAAAAGGAAGTGTGGACGAATACACTCAAGAATGGGAGACCTTAGTAACACGAGTACCTGGGTTATCAGAATATCATTTCATTCAATCATACGTCTCAGGACTCAAATCCCATTTACAAGCAGAACTTGAGATGCATGACATTACATCAATAGAAGTAGCAAGACGAAAAGAAAAAACAACCGAAAAGAAATCCGAACCAATATTTTGGTCAAAAGCGGAAAAAACATATTCAAGGTGAAGGATACCTCAGTATATGGACTCCAATAATACAAGATACGTTCCACCACATCGTCGTGAAGATGAAAAATATAATGTGGAAATGCAAAGGATAAAAGAGGGTAAATGTAAACGTTGTGGTGGGAAGTGGGACCCCAAACATAGATGTGCTAAAGGAAAAGAACCAAAGAACCTATATAATTGTGAAGCAACCAATGATTCAAATAGTGAAGATTATGACATAGAAGGAATAGAAGATGCCCTAGAATTCTCACCAGAATTAGATTACGGAAGTACTCCACAAGTGTCATTATCAGCCATGACAAGTATATCACAACCTCAGACCTTAAAGTTAAGAGGACACATAAAGAAGAACAACGTAGTGGTTCTCATCGACTTTGGAAGCACACACAATTTTCTAGATGCAACCGTGGCCAAGAAACTCAATATCTTTTCATTTCCCTTACCAAACATGAAAGTGATGATAGCTAACGGTAAGAAGATTGAAAAGGTGGGGAAATGCCATAAGGTCAATTTGCAGATTCAAGACTTTAAATTAGAGTCCCCGTTCTTCACGGTATCATTAGGAGGAGTAGATGTAGTCTTAGGCATCCAATGGCTACGAACTTTAGGTACTTATGCCGCCAAACATCAAGTACAATTTATAAAATTCAAATGGGGAGGTCAGAAGTAAAAACTACATGGATTCCAAGCACTAGAAAATCATGTTGTATCGCCATCTCAGATGATGAAGCTGAGTCGAAGAAGAGCACCTACTTGTGCAGTACAATGTCATCAATTAGAAATGTTATCTCCAAATATGACCAGAGAAGAGTCACCAGAGATGCAAGATCTAATTCAGAAGCATGAAAAAGTATTTCAAGACCGACCTATGAAAAATCCATACCGATATCCACATCACCAAAAATCGGAAATTGAGAGATTAATTCAAGATCTTTTAAAGTGTGGAACCTTGATCATCTTGGAATATCTGATCAAGTGGAAAGACTTACCTGAAGAAGATGATTTTTGGGAGAATGAATCATTCTTCAACAACATCCGTCGTTACTTATGCTTTGAGGACAAAGCATTCTTTAGAGAGGAAGGCAATGTTATGTAAAAAATTAGTTAATTTTAGGTTATTATTTAATTTTAATTTTAATTAGACGAAAGGGCATGATCATAAGATCATTCCCTTTCCCAAAGGGTGCCCATGGCGGTATATAAGCCAGGCAACCCATTGTAAACAATCATCATCTATCTATTCATCATTTTTAAATAAGATATTTTACATACATATTTCTGTTTCAAGAAGTTTTCTGCTTCAGTTTATTCATAATCAGTCCCTTCCTTTTGAGAAAAACCCCTTGAAACAAATATTTCTTTGTACTTTTCTATACTTCCATCAAAAACATGTTTGATTTTATAGATCCATTTAGATGTGACAACTGATTTTTCACTAGGTCTAGGAACGATTTCCCAAACCACATTCTTCATGATGGATTGATATTCTTCTTGCATTGATTTCTTCCAAACCTCTTGATGTGCAAATTCCTTGGATGTAGATGGTTCGACTTCAATCAATTTCATCATATATGTAGCATAACCAAAATCTCTTTGGTCTCTTTCTTTCCCTAAAGTTTCCTTTCGTAGCTTCATGTCCTTCAACATCTTCTAATGTATCTTTCAACCAATTTGGCATTTTCCTTGTGGTTGGGATGACCACCAATTGAATAATCTCACTTGGTCCTTCTTCTTCATTACTTGTAGTAGATTTTTCATGATGAACTTCTTCTTCTTCAAATATGAGAACTTCTTCATCATCAAAATCAATAGGAATATCCTTTGATTTCATGTATGCTTGATTTTCATCAAATATGACATCCCTGCTTACTTCAATATATCTTTATTCCTTGATGTATATTCTATATGCCTTTGAAGAGAGACTATATCCAACGAACATTCCCTTGATACTTGTAGAATCCAACTTCGTTTTCTTGTCTTTCTGAACATGGGTATATACTAGACTTCCAAAGATTCAGAGGTGATCCACACTCGTCTTACTTCCTGTGAATACTTCTTTGCTTGTTGTATTATCAAGAATATTATGAGGACTTCTATTTTGAATGTATACAACTGTCATTGTTGCTTCTCCCCATAAGAATTTTGGCAGGTCTTGATCAAGGATCATAGTTTGAATTCCTTCTTCAATTGACCTATTCTTCCTTTTGGCCAATTTGTTTTGTTTGAGATAATACGGAACAATGAGCTCTTTCTTAATACCCGCATCCTTACAATATGAAATCAATTCCTTATAAGTGTATTCCCCACCATTTTCAGACCTCAAAGTTTTTATCTTCCTTTTGGTTAGGGTTCCCACTTCAGCCCTAAACTCCTTGAACTGATCAAATACTTCATATTTTGTTTTGAGGAGATAGAGCCATGTATTTCTAGAATGGTCATCAATGAATGTCACATAGTAGAGATGACCCCCAAGTTATTTGTCAGACATGGGTCCACACACATCGGAATGGATGAGGTATAATGTCTCTTTAGACCTAGTTTCACTATTGTGAAATGGCTTTCTTGTATGTTTTCCCAAAGAGCATCCCTTTCACACACCTTCATGATTTAACTTCATATTAGGAATACCATGAACCAGTTGACTAAGAGTAGGGATGACCTTATAATGTATATGACCATACCTCCTGTGCCAGATCGCAATGGTAATTATTTCTATATGAACCAAATCTTGAGGAGGTGGTGTAATGACTCTATAAATACATCCTTCACAAACTCCAATAATCTTAGCTTTATCAATGCTAGAGTCTTTTCCCCAAACCAATACTTTTACATGAACAAAAGAAATTATTTCCCCTTTATCTTCTAAAGAAGAAATATAAAGAATGTTCTTTTTCAAACCTAGAACACATAGAATGTTGTTGAGGTGAAAATTTGATCCATTATCCATATTTAACTAAGTTGATCCCAGGCCTCTAAAAACATATCTTTTGTTGTCACTGAATTCCATTGCATGAGTATATGGCTCCTTTGATAGTGTATGAAGTTGATTACTTTCTCCTGTCATGTGTCTCAACACTCCACTATCAATGATCCATGCATTATTATCATTAAGAGATCATGTAAGAGAAGCCAAGAATCCTTGACTTTTGACCTCGTTGAGTAAGTAGTAGATGACCTTCTTGATCTAGCTTTCAGTAATGTTGATACCCATTCTTATGTAGTTCATCATAGAGGGAGAATCCATGTGAACAATGTGACCTTTGACTCTTCCTCACCTTAGCTCTAATACCATGTTGGAAAATCAAATAAGTTATATTAGCTCTAATACCATGTTGGATTATCCTTTCTTGATAATTACTTGTGAGTGTGTTGGCTTCTTTTACTTCTTTATTATCTTATCTTTCATCAAGAAATTACCATATTATGTGTGTATGAAGATCACAAAACAAGATACACAATATGCAAGCACTATGCCAAGGAAAAACACCCCTCGAGGGGAGAGCCCAGTAAGGAAAATTCTTCCTTTTCACCCTAGACAAAGACCAAACCTTCCCTCCACACCAAGTCAACTTCCCAGATCTTCAATCTCTTTCTAGCAACTTCGGCTAGGGAACAACTTTTGACATCAAGTAGCTTCCGGCATCAATGAAACTTGGAAGAATTTGATCTCCCAAACTAGGGCACGAAATAGAGAGAGAGAGAGGCACCAAAATTTCAATTTTCTTCTTCTCCTTAGACTTCCCTAAACTCACACTTCCTTCAGCTTTCGTAGACCCACTTCATCCTACTTCGCACTTCCCCATATACTCTTAGGATATTCAACTAGCTTGAGATGAGATGATCCAAATGAATTCAACTTTCTTGTATTTAGAGGTTCCATTTGAGGTCGAATTAGTGTCCTTTGGCAAACTTGATATATTCTAGGTCGACTTGGTGTGGAGGATACATAAATTATATTTGTCTCAATAGTAAACCTTTTTACATGATTTAGAAGCCCAAGAAGGGTATTTTTGAATGTACAATGACTCTATAAACTCAATATTAATCCTAGGAGTCCACAATGGGGACTCTGACTAATCTAATGATGACCCAAGCATGAAACCCATGCTTTAATAAGTCATTGTTACAATAATAAAAAATATTTTCTTTATTCTTTTTACAAATACATTTTATGATGACTCAAATAAATTAAATGAAGACCGAACCTAGTTACAATTTCCAACAAGATATTCCATACATCAGTGTATTATCATCCACGAAAATCATGCCTCAAGTGACAAGAGAAGGGCCAGTAAGGGAAGCAATAGAAAGTAGCATTGAAGGAGTGGTAAATAATCCTAAACCAAAGGTGCCAATCCTCAAGGACACAACTTGTTTCATTGATAAGTCAATATATATTTAATGGATTGTAATATTCGAATATTTCATCAGAAAATAGATCCCAGAGAATGAGGAAGACATATAAGTTTAAATCAACATTAGGAATTCCATATTTCACAAATTTGGTGCTCACTATCCCATTTTTCCTTATGTTGAGACCATAGGATGGATTCTACAATAAATTTACCTTGAGAACATAATAGTTTGAAGCACAAAAGGCATACTCTTGGATCCATATCAGGCAGACAACCTTCATATGTATTATAAGCTTCCCAAACCACATGAATACTTGAATTCCAAATGGTATGTCAGTTTCAAGAAGTATACAAAGGAGATCCTCAAGTCTTGGTGGCAAGAACCAAGTAAATTTCATCAAAACCCTGATGGTATATATAAGACTAAGATGTTGAGGAAAGTGTTGAAGAATGTAACTAGGTTTTGTCTTCATAAATTGTATTTGAGTATTAATGAAACATATTTATCAAAAGAAAGAAAAATAATTTATTATTATTATTATTATTATGACTTATTAAAGCATGGGTTTCATTCTTGGGTCATCATGTTTTAGGTCAAAGTCCCCATTGAGTACTTCTAAGTTTTATATCAAGTCATTAGAGTCATTTTCCATTTAATGTTTGAATCATGTAAAAGGAATTATTATTGAGTAAAATAAGTCATTTGGCACCTCCACACCAAGTTGGCCCTTACTTGATCAATTTGGCCTACATGAGGGTAATTCGAACTACGAAAAAGGTATATATAAAAGTGTAGTTCGATTCATTTGGAGGAGAGCACACATAAGTTCGATACACAAGAAGGAGCAGCTGAAAAAGTGAGAAATTGCAGAAGAAGGAGGATAATTGTACGGAAAGACAAGATCGAGTTTTTTGGCTATCTCTCTCTCACATGTGCGAAATTACTGGGTTTCTGTTGGTTCAAAGTTATGTTGTTGGGTCAAATTTCTGCTTCTAGGTCAAAGTTCTATTTCTGGGTTGAAGTTCTGTTGCTGGGTAGAAGTTCTTTTGTTGGGTAGAAATTTTGTTGTTGGGTTGAAGTTATATTACTGAGGAGATCAAAATTCTACTACGGCAAGATCAGAGTACTAGGTCGAAGTTTTTTTTGGAAGGTTATCATCTGCAGAAGAAAGGAAGGGCTGACTTGGTGATTGGAGGAATTCTATGTCTAGGTCAAGGAGCCTTGGATCATCTCACAAAACTATTAAACGAATAGTTGTTGACTATGTTTTCCCCTAGATAGGTGTTTTTCCCTGGTTGTCCGCCTACATCTAGTATCTTTGACCTTCATGTTATGGTTATTGTTAATTGCATGATGAACCAAGATAAAAGAAGAACACAAGAAAGTTAATAATAACATAATAATATCACAAGTAATTATCAACATAAAGAAAATATTTCTTCCTTTTTGATTTTCCAACATGGTTTTAGAGCTAAGGTGAAGAAGAAGGAAAAAGGCAGCCTAAAGATCTATTGAAAGGAGTTTTAAGAAGTTTGAATAAGGTTCCTCAAGAAAAGGGATCATATAAGAAGAGAAGCCTACTATTTTCAAGAACTATGTCTAACTCAATGAAGGGAGAAAACAAATTAGAAGGAGCATCCAATTACAGGGCAAGGATAGATCTCATCCTCGAGAAGACTAAAGTCTTGGATCTAGTCAGAGGAAAAGTAAAGAAGCCTACAAATGAATAAAGTGATGCAGAAAGGGAAAATTTCGGAGAAATAGATATTTTTCCCATGAACCTAATGGTGGATGGAATAAAGGACAACCTCATCCCATATATATCCAACATATATTTTTCTCAATAGATGTGTGAGGCCTTATCCAAATTGATCACAATCAAGAATCTTGGTCAAATTACAAGTGTTAAGAATGAACTAAGAACTATAAAGATAACAAAGGAAGACACCGTGGAATCCTTATTTGTAAGGATAGATAGAATCAGAGATAAACTCAAAGCAATAAATGAGATAATACTTGAAAAGGAGCTTGTAATCACTACACTTCTAGGATTACCAACATATTGGAGTTCCTTTTCATCAAGTCGTAATAGTTGGAAGGAAACTCCTGCATTCAAATAATTATGGAATGCATGTAGTCAAGAAGAAGTAAGAATTTCATTAGTAAGAAACAAAGAGAATGAAAAGGAGAAAATTTCAAATTCGTATTCCTCTTATCACAAGAAAAAGGGAACCTTCAACAATTCTAAAGGACCTAGAAGGAAGATAGACTCATCCAAGATTGAATGCAATGATTGTCATAAAATGGCTCACTATAGAAGTGATTGTCCTAAGAATAATAAGAAGAGAAAGGGAACATGAAAATGTCATTAATGAAGGACCACCAAAGAAGAACAAGATTTTGAAAATGCAACAAGAAAATCCTAATTTAGTTTTGTCCTTGAATTAAACTAGTAATAAAATTGTAATTCCACATAACAAGACAACTTGTACAAGTTAACTAAGTTAATTTGACCTAGTTGGCTCAGTGAATTTGATTTGAGGGTCTAAATAGAGTCGTGTAGAGTGTCTCCTACATTATAGGATCTTTGGTTGAGTTTACTTTGAGTTGTAATTAATTAATTCATTTTAATTGAGTTAAATTAGGTTAAATTAGTTGCAATTGATGGAGGAACTATTAGGAGGTAAGACAGTGAGGTGTTTCTTCATGTGTTCAAATATTTAACTAATGATTCCCTCATAAATAACTCATGCATGTCATATTTGAGAGTTACCCGGTTGAGATTGGATTTCAGGGATAGTTTACTATCATTTGTATAATCATTTGAATTATACAATTGGTGCATGAAGTTAGAGGAAGGGATATGATGGATTGAAAAATTCCAATTGAGGAATTTCCCTAATTAATAGGGGCTAATTCCCAAGGAAGAAACACAACGAAATAAGGAATTAGGAAAATAGAAATTTGGTTAAGTATTGGTCTGGGCTTGTCTAGGAAGTTGTGAGACAGATAGAGATAATGTAGAGGTTGCTCAGGCTTGAGAAAAGCATTGCCATCTTCTCATATTTTATGACTAATGTAATATATAGATAGCAAGGGTTTTTAGTTGTGGCTTTCCCTAGGAAATCATTATTGTTAGGACCTCATCTTGTCTCTTTCTGACTATACATTTTGTTATAATGTCACCCTTTTCAACCCATATTTGAAAGTCCTTGTTAGTGTTTTGACTCAATTATTCCAAAGGTATGCAGTGATTCTTCTCATCACTATACGTTTAATTATTTAACATATAATCATGCTATCTTCATAGTTAATCTTTGAATTGTTAGTTGCTAAAACAATTAAAGAATGATGTGCAGTCCGCGTTGCTGAAACTGCCCGAAATTTGCAAGACTATTTTTGTAGTTGCTGAAATAGCAAGAACGACATGCAAGTCTCGAAGCTGAAACAATTGAGATTTGCGTTCCAAATTTGACAGCACCAGATGAACCAGATCGTTCATCGAGGAAGCTGTTACATTGGATGTAATTTCCATGATCTAAAGACAGTATTGCTATAATAACATTTTGTTGAAGGGAAACTAATTTCCCTATTTTTGTATAATGGGTTAAACAGAATTTTGCAATGTAAATATTTTGTAATAGATGTCTCCTCTTTATAAAGAGGAGACATATACATTAGAAGGGGGGATGAACAGACTGTGAAAAAGGCTGAGTGAAGAGACAAGACTAGAATATTTTCTTTATGTAACATGACATATTAATGGATGAATAAAACTCTTGCTCTGAACATATTTTTCTAGTTCTCGTCTCCTGGGGAATCTTGTGAGAAGGACAGGGCCCACCTTCATCATAAGATTCACCCATTATATTTCTCTGCAGTGTGTTGAGTGTGTGTTTTATTCATACCTTGTTAACAAGTACTGTTTTCTGGATATTGTTTTACCTTTGCTGAAACTCTGTTCCTTTCTTAATCGATTTTTGCATTGGTTAAAGTTATTTCATGAGTGTCTTATTGGTGATTAAGTTTATACAGTGAATCGGCGAGCTAGATAAAGAGAGGCAGGTGCTGAAGGTTCCCATCCTGGGGATAGGGTCCTGATTCTCTGTTACAACATAGACATTGTTTTCCTTTGCAGATTTATTCCTTTATGTTGAATTATTCCTTGAATGAAATTAAGCATCTCTTAATAGATATTTGCAATAGAGTATATTTGTTGTAACACAAAGTGGAGCTTCAGTTATTAAAGCAAGGTGTGATTCGTTTGTACTACAACTTTTAGTGCTTTTAAGATTGAGTACATATCGTATGCAATCACCTTTGAAATAACCAAACTTCCCTGGGTTGAAAATTTATGTAGCACTTTAATCAGTAATTAAAGTGACCAACATTTTGGCACTGTTGCCGGGGATGGCGGCTGTAGATTTTAAGAGCATTAATGATTTTCTTTTAGATGTAAAGGATGCATGAGAGGACACAGGAAAAATAATCCCACAGGTGGCAAGGGAAAAGGAAGAGGAGGAAGGAAAACTTTCATTGAAGACATAATTTCAAAAGCTGAAACGTCTCAGAAGATAAGCTCCCAGAGGCCACAAACTCAACACTCTCTCCAAACGGACTACGAAACGGAGGAAGTAGTGGGACCTGAAAGGGCCGAAGAGACAGTAGAAAAAACCAAGGAGTCAGTGGAAGACATTGAAGAACCAATAGAAGTTATTGAATTTGAGGAACCAGTTCAGAATATTGAAAGCCCAACAGAAAGCGTTGAAGATCGGGCAAGTGAAACAGGGGAACAACCAATGGACGGAAACAATGAAGGACTCTTTGGTGGGGGGAGAAGAGAAGGAAGAGTCGAGAATTCTCTCTCCACTTTGGAATTCCCTATTGAGGATATTCCCAGAGGGACAACTCCTATGAAGAACATCCCACTCTCAACCCAATTTCCATGGTTTATCATCTGAAGACCCTGATGAATTTCTGTTTGAGTTTGAGATATTGTGTAGAAGTTATGATTATGTTACTAATCCTCAAAAGTTAAAGTTATTTCCAGCGACATTAAAAGGAAATGCACTAAGATGGTTCATCAGCCTAGGAGGACATGTGATCACAACATGGGAGCAGATGAAGGAGAAGTTTCTAGCCAAATACCAAGATTATTGCCGGATAAGAGAAAGAAAGGAGGAACAATTTAAGATGGTTCAGAAGGAGGATGAAAGCTTAGAAGATTTTGTGGAGAGATTACAATACAATTTGCAGAGATACGATCACCCTAATATGAGTAAGGATATTCTTAAGTCAATACTGTTGAAAGGGGTACGGGATGACTGTTTAGACATGTTGAATATGCTTGGTAAAGGGGATTTATCTAAGGAATCATATGATGAGATTGTCACCTCTGTAAGAGATGTTCAAGAGGAGCAGTAAACAGACCAAAAAGCAGAGATAGTGCATACTCAAGAGTCCAAAAATCAGCTAGTGGAGGAGCAACAAGGGCCGAAATAGGTAATTTACTTGAAGAATTTAAAACTGAAATGTTAAGCTCTTTTGCTTCACAAATTGATACCTTGCAAGTTAAAAATAAGTAGGCAGAGGCAGAAGCCGCTTTCACCATTTTCTGCTCTAAATGTAGAGAAAAACACCCACTAAGGGAATGCCCACTGGACAAGGTACCAATTTTCACTATTTGCGAGAAGGACCATGAGACTCAACAATGCCCTTCTTTACCAGGAATAAAAGCATCACTGCAACCAACTGAAGAAGAAGCTGAAGCAGTTTATTTGCTGACACAGAGGAGGCAATGGCAACCACGAGGACAAGGTATGAATTCTAATATGCCATTTAATTGTTGGAATAATTATCCTTCTTTTCAAGCAAATTACCCACCCTTAAATAAAATACAATATCCACCCTTCAACCAAATGAACTTCCCACCCATGTAGCAAACAAACCCTCCCTTTATGGATCCTACAATGTGGAATCCCTGGTCTCTACAACAATCTTATTTTAATCATTGGAACCCAAGCTGGACAACTCAGCAAATCCCATTTCCAAACTGATTCCCTCAGTATTAGCAATCTCTCTCTTTTTCATTAAATGCTCCACCAAATAACCAGACAATGAGACCCCAACTGCTTGTACAACCAAACCCCAATCCTAATAATAATAATAAAGCTGTGCAAGTCATTAATATTCAGAACTAGCCTGTTTTCCCTATGCAATGTAATGACATTCATTTGTGGTCTGGGAGAATAGTCGAGCCTATTATTGATGATATTACCTCTTCTGACTCTGATAAAGAAGAGACAGAAAAGATAAATCATCCAATAAGGCTGCTGAAACAGTTGAGCCACTCTCTAATAAAACTACTGAGACAACATAGCTGCCATTCCCTGAGCGTTTAGCTCTCACTAAGACACCTGAGCCGCCTACTTTTAACCTTCTAGGGGAATTGCAGAATCTGTATGTTAAAATTCCATTTCTGCAAGCACTTAGAGATGTACCAATTTATGCTAGAACTGTTAGAGACATTTGCATTAAGAAACCTGGAAGAAAAGCTAAAGATCCCCTTACAGTTCATGTGATGGGTGATCTAGCTGCTTTAATGACAGGAAAAACCCCTCCTGTAAAATATGGTGATCCTGGTCATCCTACAGTTACAATACAGGTTGGAAAAACTTTTGTTTCTAGAGTTCTGGTAGACTTAGGTGCTGCCATAAATATTATGGCCCTTGAAACTGCACAGTGATTACAGCTAAAGAATGTAATTAGAGAGACACCAACTATTCTAGAGCTTGCTGACCGTTCCACAATCAAACCAGAAGGGGTTATTGAAGACCTAATAATTTTAGTCGAATCTTGGAACTACCCAGCTGACTTTGTTATGTTACAGACTAAAACAAAGTTGGGGGGACATCCATTGATTTTGGGGAGACCCTGGCTGGCTAAGGCAGATGCCTTTATCAGATGTAGATCGGGCTCAATGACAATTTCTAATGGATTTGAAACTAAGAAGATCACTCTCTACCCTCATGCTACACCCATGATTAACAATGATAATTTTATATGGTTAGATTATGATGATGAGGATACTCAACCCATTTTGACCATTGGACAAGCCTTAACTTTTAAAGACACCACTGAGGATGAAGTAATTAGTAACTTTATTTTTGAACCCTCCTCGGTGCCCTATGAAACTTATGATCAGTTAACTGCAATTTTGGAACCTGAAACGCAGCAAAACCTTAAATCTGAGAATTTATCTCAAACATCAACTGATACTCCCTCCAAGAGTATAACAGTGGAAGTCAAACCTGGAAAAACATTGAATATAAACCCTAACTTGACAGATGCTGAAACACAACAATTAATGAAGTTACTTCATGAAAATAAGGAAGCATTCGCATGGGACTACATAGATATGAAGGGGATATCTCTTGAATTATGTACTCATCGTATCTATATCAAGGAGGGGTCTCAACTAGTCTGTCAACCCTAGCGACGAATGAACCCCAATCTAAGGAAATTGTTAAAGAAGAACTTCAAAAACTGCTTAATGCAGGGTTTATATACCCTATATCTGACAGTGAATGGGTTTCCCCATTAGTAATAGTACCTAAGAAAAACAAGAAATGGAGAGTATGTGTAGATTACAGAGCCTTAAACAAAGCTACTCAAAAAGATCATTTTCCCTTGCCATTTATTGATCAGGTGCTAGACAGTTTGTCAGGAAAGAAATTCTTTTCCTTTTTAGATGGTCTTAGCGGAAATAACCAGACCAAAATTGCACCCCAAGACCAGGACAAGACCACTTTTACTAGTCCATGGGGGACTTTTTCCTATAAAGTTCTTCCATTTGGACTATGTAATGCTCCAGCAACATTTCAAAGAGTAGTGATAAGTATTTTCTCTGATATGCTTAATGACTCTTTGGAGATATTTATGGATGACTTTACTCCTTATGGTGTGACTTTTGAGGATGCACTACAAAACCTTGAGAAAGTACTTACACATTGCATAGAAGCCCATCTTGCCTTAAGTACCGAAAAATGTCATATGATGATGAATGAAGGAATTGTATTGGGACACTTCATTTCATTCCTAGGGATTCAAGTTGATCCATCTAAAATACAGGTAATTTAGACTCTTCCTATCCCCAGAACACAAACTGATGTAAGAAGTTTTTTAGGACGTGCAGGATATTACAAAAGATTTATCAAAGATTTTTCTAAAATAGCTTCTCCTTTGTTTGTGTTACTTACGAAAAATGTTGAATTCAAGTGGACTGATGATTGCCAAAAAGCATTTGATGAACTTAAGCGTCAGTTGTTTACAGCTCCCATTCTAAGGGGACCTGACTGGGCATTGCCCTTTCATATATCCTCTGATGCTTTAGACACTGCAATTGGGGCTGTCTTGGGTCAAGAAGAAAATAATATTCCTTATGCTATCTATTTCGTTAGTAAGAATATGACCCCTGTTGAACAAATTGAAAATCCTTCTGTTCAACAACTAGGAAGCATATTTGATTCCTCAGAAATTCCACCACCCGCAATAGTAAATCCACTTGACCCCTCCCCCGTATCTACTCCATCTCTTAACTTACCTGAATCATCCATTCCCACGATCCATATCCCCATTGACGATTTAGATGAAAATATCCCCATTTCCAACCTAAAAAAGAAAAGACAAGAAAAGGCTGCACCCTCACTAAAAAGACAAACAAGAGCCTCAATTAAAGAAGCTGCTACTATTGATGACCCTCCTACCCAAAGGAAAAATGTTCGTAAGAGGAAAACCGATGTACTTCCCGCCTTCCTGCCTCGAAGACGAACGAGGATGTCTTCTGAAGCAGCAACTAAGACCATCACTCCAAATATCCCACCCATTATCGTGAAGCTTCATACCTCACCACATCCCCAAGGCCCTGAATCCTTCCCTTCCTCACCCTCGGGTACCAAAATGCAATTTTCTCAGGAGTTTGTGACATCGTTCCTTTCAAAAGATGTAGCTGCCCCACAAGAACCAGCTGCTGATCTATCGAAAGTAGACACTTAAGACGAAGTACAACATGTAGCTACTCCACAAGAACCAGCTACAGACCTAACAGGTGTTACACAAGAACCACCTATTGAGGAATAAGAGATAGACGACCTAGATGTAGCTGCTCCATAAGAACCAGCTACTAGTCCAGCAGGTGTTACACAAGAACCACCTGCTGAGGATGCAAATGATGAAGCTGCCATTGAACAACGATCCTCCTATCCACTGGAACCTGCAACTGCTACAGAAGGCCCGGTTACTTTAGCTTCCCTTCAGGAAGAAAATGAGTTTTTGAAATATGAGATTGAGGTTTATAAGCATGAGTTGATCATGGCAAGAGAAGCCCATGAAATAGAACGAAATCTGTATATTTTAGCTCAGGTAGCATCCGTAGCTGAGAGAAGTGAAGAAAAGGATAGATATAACGAATATATGTGTGGCCAGTGTGGTGATCTCTATTCTTGAGCTAGTTATAAGATAATCGAAGTCCCACTGCCTAGACCCACCCATGCATCTATTCCTGTCATAGTTAAGAAGGAGAGTCTTGCTATTACACAAGAACCAGCAGGGCCTTCAAAGACCTCTGAAGAAGAAATGAAACCACAGGTACCCCGAACTACCCCAGTTGTTAAAGTTGAAAAACTAGCACCAAAGTCTTCGAAGGATGTGTTCACTCAGACTGAACCCCAGTGTGCAAGGACTGTCTTCATTCAGACTGAACCCCGATGTGCAAGGACTGTATTCACTCAGACCTCAAGTTTTCAAGAATTGAGGGATACATGGAAGGAATAGTATGCCCTGTCACAAGAAAAGGCATTATAGGAACATAAATCAGTGTGGCTAAATCATGTATATAGAAATTAAGTCCTAGAATAGTCTTGTGCACAACACAAGGAAAACAAAAAGCTAAAAACTAGATTGTCTCTAATCTTTGACCTGGTTCAAAGATTACTCGCCACTAGAAAGCCATCCTTTAACTATTCCGTGTTTTTAAGAGAATGCCTAGTGTTCTTCCAAGTGAAAGCAATCAGAGATGGATGACCCCACAAGGTGTCTACACCTCAGCAGTTTATTGAAACTTTTGTACAAGCATCAATTAGTGAACAAAATTTGTTATGTGAACTTTATCTTCATAATGAGGCCATACCTGAAGATAGGAAGCTTAATTTTAATTCCTCTCGTTGGTGACATTCAGATTAGAGCCTTCGTTTCTTTCCTGGCCAATCAACTTACCTGGAAAAATGCTTTCATGTCAGCAACACATAATGAAGAGAACCGCCTTCTCTGGATCCGAGCTGAGCCACAGAATGTCACTGCTTTTATTGTTGAACATTGACGGGTTTTACAAGAGCTTAGAGAACTACAGGCAGCAATCTTAAAGGACTGCAAACATTATGTCAAGACTAAGGGAACTTTGGCCATACAAGCAAATAATCTATTTTGGGAGCATTGTCCTAAGGAGAGGAGAGAATATCATCCTTTTAACCCTCCCAATCTTCAAACAACAATATCAAGGTTACCTAATTATGTGAAATGCATGCAACAACGTGCCCAAAACTGGTTGGGTTATCACTTCCACTTCCCTCTTCTTTGGCTGCTAGCACAGCAATATAAGGCTCACTTCATGTTGTCCAAAAAGGAGGAGCTTGCAACATGGCAGAGAATTCAGAATGCCCAAGGTTTCCGAAATATGGCTGACAACACCTTCTATTCTTACTGCATAAGTAATCTGCACTGTACATCCCAGTATTCCGACTCAGACTCAGAGTAAAAATTGCATTGGGACATGCAACCATTTTAGTTGGGGGGGATGTTAGGACCTCATTTTGTCTCTTTCCGACTATACATTTTGTTATAATGTCACCCTTTTCAACCCATATTTGAAAGTCCTTGTTAGTGTTTTGACTCAATTATTCCAAAGGTATGCAGTGATTCTTCTCATCACTATACGTTTAATTATTTAACATATAATCATGCTATCTTCATAGTTAATATTTGAATTGTTAGTTGCTGAAACAGTTAAAGAATGATGTGCAGTCCGCGTTGCTAAAACTGCCAGGAATTTACAAGACTATTTTTGCAGTTGCTGAAACAACAAGAACGACACACAATTCTCGAAGCTGAAACAATTGAGATTTGCGTTCCAAATTTGACAGCAACAGATGAACCAGATCGATCACTGAGGAAGCTGTTACATTGGATGTAACGTCCATGATCTAAAGACAGTATTGCTGTAACAACATTTTGTTGATGGGAAACTAATTTCCCTATTTTTGTATAATGGGTTAAACAAAATTTTGCAATGTAAATCTTTTGTAATAGATGTCTCCTCTTTATAAAGAGGAGACATCTACATTAGAAGGGGGGATGAACAGACTGTGAAAAAGGCTGAGTGAAGAGACAGGACTAGAATCTTTTCTTTCTGTAACATGACATATTGATGGATGAATAAAACTCTTGTTCTGAACATCTTTTTCTAGTTCTCGTCTCCTGAGGAATTTTGTGAGAAGGACAGGGCCCACCTTCATCACAAGATTCACCCATTATATTTCTCTGCAGTGTGTTGAGTGTGTGTTTTATTCATACCTTGTTAACAAGTATTGTTTTCTGGATATTGTTTTATCTTTGCTGAAACTCTATTCCTTTCTTAATCGATTGTTGCATTGGTTAAAGTTATTTCATGAGTGACTCACCGGTGATTAAGTTTACAAAGAGAATTAGCGAGCTAGATAAAGAGAGGCAGGTGCTGAAGGTTCCCATCCTGGGGATAGGGTCCTGATTCTCTGTTACAACATAGCCATTGTTTTCCTTTGCAGATTTATTCCTTTATGTTGAATTATTCCTTGAATGAAATTAAGCATCTCTTAATAGATATCTGCAATAGAGTATATTTGTTGTAATACAAAGTGGAGCTTCAGTTATTAAAGCAAGGTGTGATTCGTTTGTACTACAACTTTTAGTGCTTTTAAGATTGAGTACATATAGTACACAGTCACCTTTGAAATAACCAGACTTCCCTGGGTTGACAATTTATGTAGCACTTTAATCAGCAATTAAAGTGACCAACAATTATGTAATGTGTTGATTGAATTCTTTCTCTTGTATGCTTCATGATTTCGCAATCGTTTAATTGTTTCCACTGATAAGTAGAGTAGATTAAAGTCTATTGTTTTAGTAAATTAGAATTAGAAATTTGAATCCACAAGGAATTTTTACATGGTATCAGAGTAGGAATAATTCTAGAAGAGGAGAATACGAGTGTGTATTTTGCAGGTGAAATTGAATTTGCATTATCATTCTTCATAGGCAGCAAGATGTCGTTCTATGGATTGAGACTTGAATATGCCATTGATGGTAGTTAGAACTATATTTCTTGGAAGGAAAGGACGGAGGTAATGTTGGAAGACAACGAGTGAAGGAATTCATAGACAAATATATTCCTAAGCCTCCAACAATCGATGCTCAAGATCTGGCAGAGTGGAGGCAATGTGTTGCAATGGCAAGATGGATCATACTAGAAGGAGTTCGAGATCATATTGTATAGAACCTCACAGGAAGGAGAATCCTTATGCAATGTGGAAGGCCTTGACAAACCTGTTTGAGAACAACAATGACCATAGGAAGTTGGTACTGAAGGACAAGCTCAAGAAAATCAAGATGGAGAAGGGCGACACGATACCAAAATACTTGACCAAGTTCACCCAATGTCTGGATGAGCTTGGAAGTGTGCGTGTTATAGTTGTTGAAGATGATATGGTAAACCTAGCACTTCTAGGCCTTATCAAGAGATGATAGAGTTACTAGGATTCAGTAAATGGGAGGGAGAAGCACCAGAGTGGGAGTGTTTGTAGTTCAGGTTGGTACAAGAAGAGATTTGGCAGAACACCAGAGGTGGATCCTCATCCAAGCATGATGATGAGGAGAAATGTGCCTTGGCTAGAAAGGAAAAGAAATGGAAAGGGAAGTCATCCCATTCCAAATCAGATTCTAGTTAGGGTGGCTAGAAGAAGGACTTGTCGAAGATTAAATTTTTTCTCTGCAATGAGTTGGGACATTATGCCACGAAGTGTCCACACAAGAAGGCCGACAATAATCCCTTAGGAGGAGTGGCAGGTGAAGCTCTTGCTTTACAATTAAAGTTGGATTTCACCCTCATTTCTTGCATGGTGACATCAGTGATGGGTAGCGTGTGGTATATGGATACTGGAGCCTCATTCCATATGAACGAAAACAAATAATTCTTCAGTGACTTGGAGGAGATGGACCTCTAGATGCACATTGAAATGTGAGATGATGGAAGGTATAGCGCGACTGACATTGGTACTATTAATTTTTAGAAGGAGTTTGTTTCTCCTCACATTAAAAGATGTCATGTATGTTTTGGGTCTGAAGAAGAATTTAGTTTCAATTTCTATGTTGGAGGACCATGGCTATGATGTGATATTTAGCAAAGGAAAGGCTTTCCTTCGTCACATAGCCTCAGGATAAGTGAAGAATATTGGGTCACTTGCACCATGGAGCTTTGAAGATCATGCATTAGATTTCTACAGGACTTCCTAAGGGTACACTAGAGTAGAGAGATACATGCAAAGGGTGTACATTGGGGAAGTACACCAAAGCCACCTTTCATGATAAGGACAATTAAGCACAAGCGATCCTTGAAATATTTCACTCATATGTGTGTTGACCATTCTTGACATCCTCCATGGCCAAGCACATGTATTATGTAATATTTGTAGATGATTTATCATGTAAGTGCTGGATTTTCTTCATGCAAAAGAAAGATCAGATGTTCTCTAAATTTTGTGAATTTAAAGCACTTGTTGAGAAAGACACTGGCAGGAAAGTGAAGGCTCTTAGGAGCGATAATAGTGGAGAATATGTGTTGAATGAATTCAAGAAGTTTGTGTATCAGAAGGCATTCGAAGGGAATGAATAACACCCCATAACAGATAACAAAATGGGGTGGATGAACGGAAGAAAAAAAGTATTGTGGGAGCTGCACGGGAAATGTTACATGATTAGGGCCTATCATTGCACTTGTAGGTTGAAGCATGTAACACAACTGTATATGTGCAAAACAGGAATCCTCATGGGACTCTCAGGATGAGTACACCAGAAGAATCTTTTTCAGTTAAGAAACCATATGTGGCACACTTCAGGATATTTGGTTCATCAGTTTATTGTCATGTTACCAAGGATGCAAGGAAAAATCTAGAGCCAATAACTGAGTTGGGCATATTTGTGGAGTACATTGATACCCCTCAAAACTATCGAGTGTAATTTCCATCTCACAAGATGACAGTGGTTCATAGAGATGTGAAGTTCGATAAAGAGAAGGCCATGAGATGTTCCCTTGAGAGGGAGCTTCAGTTGCATGTAGATGAGGAACTTTTAGCTTCAAAGGAAGAACCCCAAGATAATGTGGAGAAGCTGCGTGCATAGGAGCAGAGAGTGGAAGCACCCACTCATGCAAAGACTTCCAGAGATGGAAGGAATCACACCAAAGAAGCTGACATATTGATGCATGATGCTGGAGAGAATGTGGGAGCACCCACATCACGACGCAGGCAGAGGAGGTCACTAGATTGGTACACTGGCTACATGGCTCTGATGAGCGAGAGTGTAGAGATTGATCCATCCTCATTTGAGGAAGCAATGAAACAACTAGTATGGTTTGATGCCATGGTAGAGGAGTATGAATCCATTACCAGAAACAATGTTTGGAAATTGGTCCCAAGACCAACATACAAGTCAATGGTGAGTTCCAGATCAATTTAGAAGGTAAAGCAAGCAACAGATGGGAGTGTGGAGAAACACAAGGACATATTTTTGGCTAGAGGGTTCTCTTAGGTGGAGGGAATTTATTAGGAGGAGACATTTACTCAAGTATCAATGTACTCTTCAATCATATATAGTCTAGAACTTTCAACGCAGATGGGATGGAAGATACACTAGATGGAGGTGAATACAACATTCATCAATGGAGTGATTGAGGATTAGGTGTACATTGAGCAGTCGAAAGGATTTGATACTTTCAACAAAGAGTCGCATGTTTGCAAACTCAAGTGAGCATTGTATGGATTAAAACAAGAACCCTGTGCTTGGTACACCAGGATTGGCAGTTATTTCACTAGACCGAGCTTCACCAAAAGTGAAGCAGGTGAAAACATTGACCATATTATGGTTGAAGGTAAATTGTTTATTATAGTATTATATGTAGATGATTTAATTCTAACAAGTGATGAGAAAATGGTAAAATATTGCAAAGAGGATATTGCAAGATAATTTGAGATGAAGAACCCGAGGCTCATGCATTATTTCCTTGGTATGGAAGTATTGCAAGGAGATGAGGAACTGCTTGCCTCTTAGGGAAAGTATGCCAATGAGATACTAAAGAAGTTCCACATGCAGAGAAACAAACCCATGGAGGCTCCTTTAGTAGGGAATTGGAGGAAGGAAGATGTTATTTAAGGAAAAGTAGTGGAGGCTACTATTTACAAGAACCTTGTGGATTCACTTATGTACTTGGTGAACATGTGACTAGACATATGTTTTGCAGTTAATCGACTTAGTCAAGAAATGGTTAAGACAACCAAACTCTATTGGAAGGCAGCTAACTATGTGTTGAGATACCTCAGAGGCACCACTCAGTTTGGTCTTTCGTATAGACAGATAGAGGGAGTGAAGCTTCAAGGCTTCACAAATGTAGACTGGGCAGGGAGTCCATCTGAAAAGAAGAGAACATCAGGGGGAATATTCAGTATTGGGTTAGCAACAATTTCTTTGTACAATAGGAAGCAGATATCAGTTACACTCAGTTCGGCAAAATCAGAGTACATGACTGCTAGTCAAGCAGCTTGTGAGGCTATTTGGATGAGGATGATACTTGTTGGGTTATTTGGTCAGGATAGGGATCCTATAGTGATTTACTGTGACAATCAAATTTTTATCAAACTCTCCGAGAATCCATTTTTTTATGATCGGTCCAAGCATATCAACATCTAGTATCACTATCTACGAGATTGTGTGCATAGGAGAATCATGTTGTGGGAGTGAATTCCTATAGAGGAACAAGATGCAGTCATATTGACTAAGGCACTGTCAAATTTGAGTTCCATAGAGGCAGGATTGTTTTATCTAATAATCCCTTTCTTGTTGAGAGAGAGTGCTGAAAATGAAACAAGAAAATCCTAATTTAATTTTGTCTTGGAATTAAATTAGAAATAAAATTGTAATTCCACATCACAAGACAACTTGTACGAGTTAAATAATTTAATTTGACTTAGTTGGCCCAGGTCATTTGAGTTGAGGGTCTAACTAGAGTCATGTAGGGTGTCTCCTACATTATAGGAGCCCTGGTTGAGTTTATTTTGAGTTGTAATTAATTAATTCAGTTTAACTGAGTTAAAGTTAGTTAAACTAGTTCCAACTGATGGAGAAACTAGCAGGAGGTAAGACATTGTGGTGTTGCTTCATGTGTTCAACCACTTAACTGATGATTCACTCAAAAATTACTCATGCATGCCAGATCTGAGAGTTACCCTATTGAGATTGGAGTTCAAGGACATTGTATTATCATTTTTATAATCATCCAAATTGTATAGGTGGTTCATGCAATCAGAGGAAGGCATGTGATGGATTGCACAATTCCAATTGAGGAGTTTCCCTAATTAATAGGGGCTAATTCCCAAGGAAACAACACAAGGAAATAGGGACTTAGGCAAGAAAAAAATTGGTTAAGTATTGGCCTGGGCTTGTCTAGGAAGTTGTTAGATAGATAGAGAGAGTATAGAGGTTGCTCTGGTTTGAGAAAAGCATTGTAATCTTCTCATATTTTCTTACTAATGCAATATATAGATAGCAGGGGTTTTAGTTGTGGCTTTCCCCAAGAAATCATTGTGTAATGTGTTGATTGAATTCTTTCTCTTGTATGCTTCATGATTTCAATATTGTTTAATTGTTTCCACTGATGAGTAGAGTAGATTCAATTCTATTATTTTAGTAAATTACAATTAGCAATTTGAATCTACAAGCAATTTCTACACAAGATGAAAGAATCCAAAGTCAAAGAATTATTTGATAAGGACTCTTAGGGACTCTATCCCTTATATCCCTTCTACTCTAAAGTTTTGAATTAATTTCCTTTATGCTTTGATTTCTAGTACTTGTAGGTTTAACATGGTTTGGAAAAACATTTTTGAATTGTTTTGTTAAAGTTATAGGTATCCCTCAAGATTGGATTAAGAGGGAGCCTTAACTATTTTTCCAAAGATAAATATCTTACCCCTTGTATTATCTTTTATATTTGGTTTTCCTTCTCTTATCTAAATAAGATTGCATTAGATGCTAATAACACTTCTTTTTATATTTTCCTTGTTTAGGAAAAGCTTGTTGATATACTCTAGGGTTATGGAGAAGACCTAACAAGACAAAGCATGATAGACGTTCTATTGATGTTCCATAAGATTTGTCTAGAAAGAACCTCAAAGGTGTGCCTTAGACCATCAGATGTGTTTTCTTCAAGATAAAGGTACATTTATTCATTCTAAATAAATATGCTTTACATTACTAACAAGTGTTATGTCTAGGACTTTTGAATCTTAAAGATTATTATTTGGGAGATCAATCATTAGATTGAATCTACCCTCCTTAAAACAATCATGTTTTTGGAACCCCAATAGGGTCTCTCTAAAGGGTATGCTAATGTTAAAACCCTAACCTACTTAGGGTTATTGATGAAATCTAGAAAATAATATTCTTTTGATGTTTGGGGTTTTGCTGGTAATGTCATGTTTGGAGTCTTAGTATTGTTATGGAAACCCTAGTCCTTTAGGGGTGGATGGTAATGTATTCCTAGACCTTGAGGCTTTGGTAAAAATAGGGTTTACGATAAAAACCCTTATGATATCTAGAATGGGCTCCTAAGAATGAAACCCTAGGTGTATGTTTGTATGTCTAATCAAAACCCTAGCCTAATCAAGATCGTTATATGCCTGACTTTAAATGTATTTATATTTGTCTCTTAGTCTTGCATAATGGATATTGATATGCTTGTGCATGATTATGAAATCATAGATATGGATATGTGCTAACCTAATCGTAGATAGTATGTAAATTCTAGGGTTTGTAACTAAACCCTAGTAGAAGTTTGATATTCTAGGATATGATGATATTTCTTCCATTATGATGGGAAATCTAGGGTTCACTACAAACCCTAGTATAATTTCGTATGTTGTTGAAACCTTATATTGTGCTATGATTGGTTTTGATTGTTAAAGCTTAAGTGTCTCATGTATGGATTCTAGGGTTTGTAATAAATCCTAGTAGAAGTCTAACATATGAATTCTAAAGTTGTTGGATGCATACTTGTTTGAATTGTTTCTAGGGTTTGAAATATATTATAATAGAGTATATCATATCTCTGGAAGAAATATTTAGATCCTAGATAGGATATAAATAATGAGACGAATATCTTGATTAATTTACTGGTGTGATCTAGGGGTTATAACCAAATCTGAGAAAGCAGTTGAAGTTGAAAAATATGTGTATCTAGATGATTATGAACCTAACTAAGTTTAGGTGTTTGATTCCTAAAGTCTAATACTTCCATGATTATGATATAGTTAAGTTCATACCTCTATATATGTCTTTGGTTGTACTTTTTGTCTAAGTTATGCAGGTATATAATCTTCAAGATGTTGAAGATATTATTAAGTAAAGTTGATTTGGTTAATAAACATGATGAAGGAATTGATATGAATGATGAGGATCAAGATGAATTTAATAAGAAGGATTGAAGCCTTGAAGGATTCTTCAATGCTATGGAAAAGAAGTTGATTTCCCTAAGTTAAGAGGGAGCCTGGATAAAGGAAAGAGTATATCTCCCAAGTTGAGAGGGAGGGTATATTATAGTCATGTTGGATACCTTGTAGAAGAAACTGGAGAATGAATATTGTGGTGTTGTTAAAAAAAGGAAATCAAGATCATGTTGTAGAAATATTTGTTGCATGTGAAGTAGGAAAGGAAGCTTTATGGTTAAAGAAATTTCTATTGAGATTCATTTGGGAAATCTCTAAGTCCTACTGTGATGAATTGTGAATAAGCATCGTTATATCTATAGATCCCGAAGGTTTGTGTTTACTTATGTGTATTTTAAAGGTTATTACTGATTGGGATTTTGATTGTTCAATATCTCCAAGGTTTTGAAGCATGCTTGATGTTACCAATCTATTTGATCAGGAGAGATTTGATGTGTTGAGGCATTATGTGAAAAAGGCCTAGGAGGACATCTGTTCGGACTGTGAGTTGATGTCTAGTTCGTAAACTATGGAGGGTGGCATTGGTCATAGAGCTCTAACCTTTCATTATGCACCTAGTTACTTGGGTTGGTGGTTAGCAAATAGGCCTGATGGTACCTAGAGAGGCTAAAAGCTTTAGTCCATGTTAGTCACACCCAGATATATTGCCCCAGTTAGGAATCTAGTTTGTGGCACTGTGAGTGCCTAAACTCTCCATGGTTCGTGTCTTTTGAGATCTTCCATATACTTGTATATGTATGTATGAATACCTCCCTATTTAATAGGGTGTGTTGGAGAATGTAACTAGGTTTGGTCTTCATAAAATGTATTTGAGTCATAATGAAATGTATTTATCAAAAGAAATAAAATAAATTATTATTATTATTATTATTATTTTGACTTATTAATGCATGGGTTTCATGCTTGGTTCATCATGTTTTAGGTCAAAGTCCCCATTTAGGACTTCTAGGTTTTATATTAAGTCATTAGAGTCATTGTCTATTTAATGAGACCCTTCATAGGCTT